>JAKTWU010000006.1:0-24354 GCA_030582435.1 Taiozyma onychis
GTTTATGATGAATTTGGACCTTCCGAAAACGTTCAATGTGCGTCCCAGTGATTTGATTTCAAGGTGATATGTAAAGCAAGGTAAGATACTTAAAAAAAGTTCAGTAAGAAAAGGGAAATATGTAAATTTAATATTATAAAGGGCTTATAGGGAAATTTCGAAGAAGGTTAAAGAGGCTTTAATTCTTCTTCATTATTTTTTAATGGTTTAATGTGATGTCTAATTTAAATAGGTTTATAAGAAAAGTTTGTGATATATTTTATGTTATACGTTTACAACTGGTGGCAAACTGAAGAAAATAAATCAAAACCAGATGTCGTAGTGCTAAGAAACCGCAGACCCTTCTTATTGTTCTATCACTGTTTCCCTCAAACCTTATACTTCAACCCGCATGAAAAATAATCCGAATAATTAAACTTATGAAAAGAAAGAGAGAGGGTGAGACACAACTTTGTCCAAATGTGGTAATTCTACCCCTCTCATCTCAAACGTTCTTCATTTCTATTCATAGAGGAGGGGCTTCTATGGTAATAAGTCCACAAAGTTTATGGACAAAGCTTAACGAAGAATGTTACATAGGCACTTTTTACTTTTTACTTAGGGCGATACCTCATGAAAGGCGCCACTATTCTTGAGGAGTTATTTCCGATTCAAATATCACTCATCTTTTATGTGTTCAGCACCCAACACTGTTTCAATAACCAACTCCCTGATGGTTCAAGGTCCACATAACGTTCGAAGCTCTGAAGCTGTATCAGTGTATTGATAGGATCGTAAAACATGTTCAACACATCAGCAAAAGGGCGTAAAGCTAACTATTGAGTGCGTTCTCTTTTATTTCCTTCAAAAATCATTATAATCACATCAATGCTTCACTCCCCAATATATCGAAGCTGTCTTCCCCCCAATTTACTGTTGTTTTGACCGTTGTCTCAATCTTGCGAAGCGCCCACGAACTTTCAACAAAATCAAGTCCTTCAAACACATCAAGACTTATTGTAATCTCAAGTCAGCACTCGTATTTTGAGCAAGAAGTCAACTCTTGCGAGAATTTCAAAATTTGTGAGTTAGTTGACTTTCGATAGTTTCAAAAAGCCACCGTAAGAGAAGACCAAGACCAAGAGCTTCATAATGATGGGATTCATCAGTCTAAATCTAAGCAATTACTCGGGGGGAAAAAACGCAGAAATCATTCAAAATCAACCCAAAAGATTGTCTGTTAGTGCCGTTAATCATTGATTCAAATTCTACAAGAGAACAACTCAGGAAATGTGCCGCCCTGAACTCATTGTCTTTTCTATACACCAATTAAAGCTATTTTGTAGTCTGCCATATTTCTCTGTGTCAATAAGCACTCTGGTAAAAAAAAATCTTACAGGCGATGAGCTTTTATGTAAATGCCACTATCAAATCCACCAAAATCACCATCACACAGTCATCTACAATGAGTAAAATATCGTTCCAGTCCAAGAGCACCACCTCCAAAACAGTCAGCACACTTCTGGATTCTGTTCTGCCGGGACATTCCACCACTGTCTCAGACTCAACCAGTTCATCCACTTCACAAGTCATCAATGCCTCACAAAAGAAACTCAAGCCAGAAGAAGTCAGAAGACTTAAGAAGAAGCAAAAACTAGATCAGAGACACGCTGCTAGAAAGGGTAGAGAAGAAAGAGAGCGTTTGGAAAACTTGGCCCGCTACCAGTTGTTGAAGCAGCATTCAGAAAAAGGGAAGCTAACAAAGGAGGAAGCAACGGAATTGAAAAGACTTGTTAAGAAGAATGTCATGAACTTACAGAGTTGGAGAACTGATGCTGATGATGATCTAGCCGAGATACAACAACAGATCCTAAGTATGCAAAAAAGTGACTATCCTAGAAAGAACAGGAGAGACGTTGGAAAGAAGATTGATATGAAGGCATTATACAACAAGACGCAATCTCAAAAGAGACATCCAGGTTTGACGCCTGGCCTTGCCCCTGTGGATATGGAAGATTCTGATTCCGATGATGAATAAATGTTTACAGTTTGTACAACTTAACTTCATTAAAACCTTTTCAGCATTTTATTTTCATTCTATTAATGATGATCTACCTAGTTCAAAATATGCCTGTCTAACATCGACAGCACCTTTTCTAACTTTTCTCTTCTTGTCATCCAACACAGGGATCAGTTTCTTCAAGATCTCATTCTGGAATGGCACCAACTTGGCCAGTGGGATGCTGAACGTCAAGCTTTGCAAGCAATTCAATGAGACAAGACGCACCTCGGGGTTATTTAGACGAGCTTCATCAACAACAATCAGTTTCAACAGGTTTGGGATCAAGGTATTCAAATGTTTAGAGATTAGCTCGGGGATTTCATCCACTGAGGATAGCAAAGTCTTCACTGAGGCATAACGAACGTCTGAGTTAGGTAATGACAATGCCTGTAGTAACAGTGGTAAGAACGATGAAAGATGCGGTATTATGATTTCTCTGTTGGTATGTTTTAAGATGTATGACAATGCTGTTAGATAGTTGGATTTCTCAGTGAGGTTTTCACATGTGGTGAAATGTTCCACTAATTTAGGTGAGACAATTTGGAATAATCTTTGTTTGTATAGTAATCTGACGTTATTATTGCTGATTTTCTTGAATTTATCAAAGATGGTTAAATCAATGACCAAGATTTCGAAAGATCTGGTGGTGAATTGACCAAATTCCTCGGTTTGCAATAATGAGATCAACTTATCAATGAACTTTTCACTTGTTGGATCATTCTTTAGGATCACACCTTTAGTGATCCATGTAAATGTTTCAATGTTCTTTGTGGAATCTAATTCAAGTTGCAAATATTTGGAAACATCCGCTTCCCATTTATTAATCAATAATGAGATCAATTGGAAGTATCCAACCTTGGTGTATCGATCTTTGATATCATTTTTGCCAACACCTTCAATGACATCAGTGATGAATACATTAGGGATCTTAGTATTCTTATCAACACCAGCTAACACCTTCACAAAGACATTAATCAACTTAGTAGGCTTCACCAGGATCTCAGGGTGGATCTGGATATCCATGAAGTACTTGAAATGGTTTTCTTTGCGGACAGTAAAGACCTCAAACGCTTCATCCAACAAACCTTGATGTAATGATTTTGAAGAATAAATGACAAACAACTTTAAAATATCACTCGTGGTTTCCAACACAGTATCATCATTGAATGAGCACTCTTCTCTCTTGGAGCCAATGATTAAAAAGGACGCCAATTGACCAAAGATGGAATCTAGATAGCCATCGGTAGAAAATCGGGAATTTCTCTGCGCCGTTTCAATGACGGTCTTTAAAGTTGAAACCATTGAATAGGTATACTTCACATTGTTTGGTTTAATGCCGATGACACCGATCAAATTTGTTAGTCTGATAACCAAATTATCACAAAGTTCTTTAGTAGTGGTGATTTGGTTTAGTATCTGAAAGATCTTCTCCTTTGGTTTTTCTTGGTCGTTAATAATAACTAAACCGGATTCATGATCAGGTAAGAGTGATAATAAGGTTGGGAACGTCACTTCTAGCAATAACTTTGAGTGGGTTTTAGACGATTGAATCAATCCACCAATACTTGAGTTGAAAACGTATTCGTTATCATCTATTAGCACAGTCTCTGTGAAATATTGTACGACCAAACTTAATTCGGACTCTGTGAGAAAATCCTTCAATGTGGTCAGTTTGGTCAATTCAGTGATGGCCACAGTTCTTGTGCTGACTTCAACCAGTGAGGATCCCATAAGAGCTTTCCCCAGAAACACCAAGATATCGTCTTTGAACTTGAGTAATGCATTATCTTCTGCAGAACCATGAGGGAATACCTGTGAATAAGCAGCGGTGAAATAACTCAAGTTATTGATCAATGCACGTTGTGAGGCTGTGCTTTCATTCTTATCACCATTGAACAATTCAGATAGGGCATCTTTAGAGACTATATTGAAAGCTCGTTGATTTGAAGAAGCTATGGAACCATAAATGGCACAAGTCTGTTTGATATTCTTTGGGTTCTTATAGTTTGGTTGAAGTTCCTTCTGCAACAATTCCCAAAATTTTTGGAAATTCTCTTCATTAGTTGACAGTTGATCTGTGATACTCTTGAAAATTGATAAAACCAATGGGAATACGCCTTCTTCGTCATCATCTTGATCGCCATGTAAGATTTCAAACTTCAACCCATTCCACAATTCAACCCAGTTCTCCACAATGGATTCTGAACCATAGTTTTCAACACAGGCCAATATTGTCTGTAAAGTGTCCTTCTTGACATTTGGAGATGTTGAGGACAATTTCTCTAGCAAGTTAGGATATGAATCCTTAGCAAATCTTGGACTTGAGGCAATGGCTTTTCTTAATGCAGATTTCAAATCCTCAGAGGTGATCTTGTAGGGGTCATCTTTCGGAGGTTTGAATGAGATTGGGAAGTAGCAGAATAAGATGTCGAATAGTTCATCTTCGTAATCCTGGATGTCAAAAGTCGAGGAGATCTTGGAATTCAAATTGAATGAAATTAATAAGTTTTTGGGATCCTTCTCACCAGATGCAATTTGAACAAAAGTCTCAATGAACGGTTTAGTGATGAACTTTGCTAGATATTTCTGAAATTTTTCAAGTAATTTATCAATGATATCAAAAGTTAAATATCTTGTTGAAGCTAAATGATGCTTCGAATCATAATTGTCCGTGAGGGCAACAAGTAACGGTTTGATTAAGCTAGTCCCATAATTGTCCTGGTCGATCAAACTGGAAAGCCCCACAAGAGTCTCTTTAACTGACTTGGTATCTTCTAATTTAGAAAGGAAGAATCCATTGAGCACCTGAATATCACTCGCTAATAACGCATTGTGTTTTAAACTCTTGATAGTGTAAGAAAGGCATAGTGTTGCCTTTGGTCTTAACAAATCGTCATCAGCGGTCAAATAATCACCAAGGGCCTTAACCAACTCAAGCAATTTTAAACTCTTGGTCTCAATTACTGTGGATGGAGTTAGTAATGATTTCGAGTATGAAGTTGATGTAATGTAATGATGTGTTAGTTATACTCACGGTTTGCAATCTTGAGGGATATCTCAGTTGCTTTCACATCATCAATGGTCACGTTCGTGAGAAATTGGTTAACCAGAATACCAATGGACTCCCTGGACTGGGAAGATTCGCTCATAATGGGCCTTTATTGGTGGATGGATCTCGCCTTTCAATTGTGTTGATGAAAGCGACTGTAGTAATTACCAATAATGTTTTCTCCGCGAAATTGAAAGCTGATAAAAACCCGATGGAAGGTGATTCCTGCGGGTTTTTGGTCTTGTAAACTACGGTAAAAGCTATCAATATTCATATTATGAGTCTAAGAATTGGCGCAGGCGATTCTCAGTTTCTGTTATTAGTGAATCTGGCAATGATACACCACTTTTTTAGACTTTGATTTTGGATATTTAAAACTTTCAATTTGTGGAATTCGAATTGTTAATTCAACTTCAGCATTACTATGCTGACACAATTATATATCATCAGAAAATAGTTAGTCCACAATTAATTTATCGATATTAATATTACGAATTGCTATAATCCCAGAAACTACAATTAATATTATTACTCTAAACTCAAAGGACTTTAAACAATCAAAGCTTACTTACTCTTTCTTTCTTACATTAGTGGTGGCCATCTCTAGCGGGTAACAGGGAAAAGGTATTTAGTAATCCGCGAAGACAAAAAGATGCCATCACGTGAGAGGTTGGTCTTGAGTTGGAAACGGTTGTCAACAAAGTGGTCAACAAAGTGGCCAACAAAGTGATCAATTGCTTTATGATATATGTAAATGACAGTCTCTTTATTGGTTTATTGTCTGTGCTATTGATTCCAGGCTCCACCCCGACTCTCTTTCCTGTGTGTTTCCTTACTTTTCTCTCGTGGAGTGTCCTATTTCCGCTCTCTAAATTTGTATGGAGAACTGCAATCCGCACCTTTTCGGGCAACGAGCACTCGACGGTGGGTATATAAAGGGGAGCCGCTTTGTCTTTTTCCACTGAATCCTGTAATCGCCCAGTTGACACAACACACACAAACAAACATGTCTCAACCTACGTAAGTACACAGATGAAGTTGACGAGGAGGAGGCGTCCCTGTTGCACTGATGCCCAATTGTGCAAGTGCTGCTAATGGGGAAGCGATGACCTGGTGGTGGTACCGAGGAGCTAATTAGCAACTATATAAAAATTCCTGTTCTTATCCCTACTCATCTCTCAACACATGCTTGATCATCCACATCATCCATACAATGCCTCCCCAGACTCGCCTTCAGCAACTCTCCACCCACATGACAGCTACTAATTCTCTCCCTAGTGGTGATATTGGTCTTATTGGCTTGGCCGTTATGGGTCAAAACTTGATTTTAAACATTGCTGATCACGGTTTCACCGTTGTCGCCTACAACAGAACAGTTTCAAAAGTTGACCATTTCTTAGAAAACGAAGCCAAGGATAAATCCATCATTGGTGCTCATTCTATTCAAGAATTAGTTGACAACTTGAAGAGACCAAGAAGAATCATCTTATTGGTCAAGGCCGGTGATGCCGTTGATGCCTTCATCGACCAATTGTTGCCATACTTGGAAAAGGACGACATCATCATCGATGGTGGTAACTCCCATTTCCCAGACTCCAACAGAAGATACGAGGAATTGAAGGGTAAAGGTATCCGTTTTGTTGGCTCCGGTGTCTCTGGTGGTGAAGAAGGTGCCCGTTACGGTCCATCCTTGATGCCAGGTGGTGATGAAACCGCTTGGCCTTACATTAAGGACATCTTCCAATCCGTCGCTGCCAAATCTGATGGCGAACCTTGTTGTGACTGGGTTGGTCCAGCTGGTTCTGGTCACTATGTTAAGATGGTGCACAATGGTATCGAATACGGTGATATGCAATTGATCTCTGAAGCTTATGACATCTTGAAGAGAATTGGTGGCTTCACCAACAAGGAAATCGGTGATGTCTTTACCAAATGGAACAAAGGTGTCTTGGACTCCTTCTTGATTGACATCACTAAGGACATTTTGTACTTTGATGACGTTGATGGTACTCCATTACTTGAAAAGATCTTGGATTCTGCTGGTCAAAAGGGTACCGGTAAATGGACTGCCATTAACGCCTTGGACTTGGGGATCCCATTATCCCTAGTTGGTGAAGCTGTGTTTGCCCGTTGTTTATCCTCCATCAAATCTGAACGTGTTAAGGCCTCTAAGGTTCTACCAGGTCCAGAAATTCCAAAAGACGCCATCAAGGACCGTCAACAATTTGTTGACGACTTGGAACAAGCTCTATACGCCTCCAAGATCATTTCATATGCTCAAGGGTTCATGTTGATTAAAGAAGCTGCTAAGGAATACGGCTGGAAATTAAACTACCCATCCATCGCTTTGATGTGGAGAGGTGGTTGTATCATCAGATCCGTCTTCTTGGGTGATATCACTGCTGCCTTTAGAGAAAACCCAGACTTGGAAAACTTGCTATTCAATTCTTTCTTCAAAGATGCCATCACCAAAGCCCAATCCGGTTGGAGAAACACCGCCTCATTGACTGCCAAATACGGTATCCCAACCCCAGCTTTCTCCACTGCTTTGGCCTTTTACGATGGTTACAGATCTGCCAAATTGCCAGCCAACTTGTTGCAAGCTCAAAGAGATTACTTTGGTGCCCATACTTTCAGAGTCTTGCCTGAATATGTCTCTGATACCTTACCAGCTGATACTGCTATCCATGTCAACTGGACTGGTAAAGGTGGTAACGTTTCTGCCTCAACTTATGATGCTTAGGTTTATAAAGTTTGTTGTTTAATGAATATCTATGGTTTGTGAAGAGTTGTAATTTTACTTTTCATAATACATCAGAGGAGACTTGTATCTATTTCTTTATGATTTTATGGCGCAACGACCAATTTTTGAACATGTTCCATGAAATCTTGTAAACTAATATCATCCGTGAGGATTCTTGCCCCAGTATTGACGTTTTGGTTCTTATATGTCGTTGAAGGATTTAATTTTGACATTAAGAATCTTGCCTGGGAACCACCATCTTCAGTGTCAATGAATCTTGGTAATGGGAATCTATCAACTAATAATTCCGCTGCTTCAAGTCTTGGTAATTCCAAGAATTCTTTAAACCCAATAAATTCAGGATCATCCTGGTAACCTTGTCTTCTCCATGCTGCCACTGTGGAACCGTGGAAGATTAAAATATGGAAAAATGTGTCCAATAATAAGATCTTTTCATCTTGGATTGATAAAGAGTCTAAAAGGACAGGTTCACCTTCTTCTGAATCTTGTTCGAATGAAGTCAAAGTTGGTTGAATCATAATTAAGGAATTTGTTGTATCCTCTGAATTGAAAATGTGTCTATAAAAGGCAGTTTCATCTGGTGAATTGTTGAAGACTTGTAAAAATTGGGATCTTCTAAGGTGATACACGAATTGTGGGAAATAAGTGAAATTATTGGCCAATTTAAAAGAAGATGGATCATTCTTTGAATATTCTGCAAAGTTCTTCAATAACCCAATGGTGATTTTATCAACCCATGAAACAACGTCTGAAACTTCATTTTTTTGTAATTTATTAACAGCGATCCT
Source organism: Taiozyma onychis (assembly GCA_030582435.1). NCBI lineage: Eukaryota > Fungi > Ascomycota > Saccharomycetes > Phaffomycetales > Wickerhamomycetaceae > Taiozyma > Taiozyma onychis. The sequence goes on from JAKTWU010000006.1 coordinate 8,643, forward strand.
ACCAATCAACACAGCTGCAGATTCTTGATCAAATGCAAATGACAAATTAGCTGCACTTAGCAATTTAGCCACAGTGGTGACTTTCAATCTTATTGAACCGTCAGGATGTTGATAATATGTGATGAATTGGGCAAAGGCATTAGGCAACCCACCTGCAACTTTAAATGCAGCATTTTCCTGGGAATTTTGGATATCGAAAAGTATAGCATAGGATGAATTTGGTAAAATAGTGGAAATCTTCCAAGAACTTGTACCTGAGATACCAAACAAGTTCTGTTCAGCGACAAAATGGTCTTTTTTATTCAGTGAAGTGGCATGACCTATCAAGCCTGCAATTTTCCATTCTTTGGAAGTTTTCACTTCAAAATTGGCATTCAGACCTAATGATAATTGACCATATTGATCCTTATTAAAGAATCTTTGGAATGATTGTTTGAAAATCGATGTTGTGAAGGAATCTGATAATACAACAACACCACCAGTTTCATCAGGTAATTCCTCCATCTCATATAACCCAACCTGGTCATAAGCACCAATAAAGATATCAATTGTAGCACCAATCTCGGAACAGTTCTTTGCCAATTTTGAATAGTAATCTTTAGCTAATTTGTAATGTTTAGCCTCTTTAGCCTCAATCAAGTGATGGGATCTAATTGGTTCTTTGAATTCATTTCCAACAATGAAACCGGGGCCATATGTACAAGGTCCACCAGAAAATAACATTATATGTGAACCTGCCTTGCTATAACAAGTCTTCAACAAATTAGAAGCGACGTTTAGAGCACAACCGGTGGCTCTTAAATAACGTTGGTTTGATTTGTAATTCCATGAATCCTTTGATAGATTCTCCAGGATCAAAGTCAATTGATATTCGGCCATTGTGGCAGGTCTTAGGAATCTATCCACTATTTGATTTGGACCTCCTTGTCTCTTCAAATCTGGTGCAATGAAACCCAGGATCTTGGAGATTTGATCAGTGGTGTAATCTTTAGCACCATTGAAGGCATAAGTCTTCAAAAACCCAGCCCCGTCATCAGTTAAATCGTATAAGTTGACATTTTTCCCAAAGGCAATGATACCAACTAGGGCATTTGGAGGTAATAAACTCAAACTGACGAGTAAGGACTCTTTCAAAGCTTGAAAGTCCTCTTCGAGGAGACATGTATCCACGACGAACAGAAAGATCGGTGGCGTTTGTGCCCTCTGTTGCAAGATGTACTCCACAGTGGTGTTTTCCGGGGCAGCCTGCACGGGCAATTGGTTCTGGTACTGTGGTGGGAGGGCATTATGATTAGCACAAATAGGACAGACCCACGAGTTGCCCAAGATTTGCGCAAACGGATTCAGGATGGCACCGCAGGGAGGTCGACAGACAATGGGCGAGTCGGTGATGTATGTTAAGTCGTCACGTGGCTTTAGGGGAGTGTATAGGGCGCCCACGGGCACAGAGAGCCTTGTAGCAGCGATTTTGGTTGTTGGAATGGCGTTCCAACTGAACCTGACACCGTCCTGGTCCTCAGCCTGGAGGAATTGCTGTGAGGGAAGTTAGTACTTGCACACTGAGAAGGTAGCAAAGCACCAAAGTACCCTGAGAAAAAACACGTCACCAACGTCTTCCAAGTTCATTTTGGCGTTGTTTACTTATGTTTAGTGTAAACAGACAATCAATTTCCCAGATCAGATCTGTTCATCAACAAAACAAATTCGTGAAAAAACTTTTCCTTCCACCAACTTTTACACTCGAAACACACAAAAACACACACAAACACATCCAATTGCCGGTATTGAGCTCCGTAAGTAAAGCAAACATCGCCACAGTCAGCACAGCAGACTCCATCGGACTTGCCAAAATGATGAGAGATTTTAATTATACTGCGTTATCGTCTTGAGGATTGTTTAAGTACCGTCCCTGAAAAGAAACTATACAGATTACTCTGACTTCTTTGTTGAAAAGAGAACAAGTCCGTTGGATTAGCTACCACGATTGCTCCATTGGGATCATAGTACTAACTCAGTTGTTAATAGTCAATACAATCTTGGTATTACAGAGTCTTTTTCATTGTAGCAATGCTTCTCAAAGGTGGCCATGTGTCGCATGTCCATGCTCATGTCCATGCTCTGCTACTGCCCTGGAGGTTGCCCATCAGAACCTATTCATCTTTAATGTTTGAGAACAAAGAAGCGGAGTTTGCCAATAGAAAGGCCACCATCCAAAAGGAACACAGGAAATACTACCCAACACTATCAGATCTTCGGTCACAGATCAAACAATTACGTATCCCACAGTTCAGAGCCCAATTTGAATCCTACCATTGGCCAGCAAATAAGAGAATCGACGAAACTTACTCCATTGAGGGCAAGATCTCAAGTATAAGAAAATCGGGCAAAGGAATGGTATTTATTGATGTATTACAGGATTTCCAAAAAGTTCAACTGGTGGTGATGAATAAGCTATGTGGGATATCAAAGGATGAATTCTTTGAACATCACGAATTCTTCAAGAAAGGTGATCATATCCATGCTGTTGGTTACCCTGGCATAACCAACACTGGTGAATTATCATTGAAATGTACACAACCAGTGACATTGGCATCTCCTACGTTACATCCATTACCACCCAAATTGACCGATTCTCAAAAGAGACATCATAACAGAGTTGTGGATTATTTGGTGAATTCTAAATCCCAACAAGTCATCATTGCCAGATCTCTGATCATCCAATCCCTTAGATCGTTTCTTAATACCCGTGGGTTTTTAGAAGTATCCACACCAATCATCTCCAACTCATCAAAGGGTGCTAATGCCACTCCATTCAGTACAAATGCTAAGCATTTAAAAGACTCAGAGGATAAACCCGTTGATTTACAACTCCGTGTTGCTCCAGAACTTTGGTTGAAGAAACTGATCATTGGTGGATTTGATAAAGTATTTGAGATTGGGTCAAGTTTTAGAAACGAAGGCATTGATGGCACTCATAACCCAGAGTTCACCACTTTGGAATTCTATCAAAGTTTCACCACTTTGGAGGAACTGATGGTGATGACTGAAGAGTTACTCCAACATGTTTTCCAATCGGTGTCAGACTTGGAAATTGTAAAGCCTCAATTGGACCAATTATCATCATCACCACTCACGTTCAAAAAGTTTGAATTCATTCCAACCATTGAACAACAAACTGGCATTGCGTTCCCCTTAGAAATCACCACTGAATCACTATTATCCTATTTCAACAAACTTGACATCCAACCACCAAAGACGCACAGTGTCCCACAATTATTAGATACTTTGTCATCCACTTACATTGAGCCATTGTGTCGCTCCCCGGCATTCATATATCATCAACCATCGATCATGGCACCATTAGCGAAATCCACAGATGTCACGTATAACGGCCATACATACAATGTTTCCAAGAGATTTGAGATGTTCATCAAGGGGAAAGAATACGTCAATGCTTACGAGGAAGAAAATTCACCTTTTGATCAAGAAATCAAGTTCAAATTACAACAACAGCTGAAAGACGAATTCCATGATGAGGAGTCCATTGTCCCCGATCACAGATACTTGCAGGCGATGGAATGGGGGATGCCTCCAACCGGCGGGTTCGGTCTTGGGATTGACCGTCTTGTGATGCTACTTGTTGGTGAGAAGAGAATCGAAGAGGTGTTGACTTTTGGCTCTTTAACCGATGTTATCAAGCAGTAGACAAACTGTACATAGACCTTTTATAACTATTGACTATATTAACGACTTTTTATGATTAACGGGGACATCATCTTAAGAATTGGTAGGATTCCTTTACTTGTAAATGCTTCATTTTCAACTCATCAACTGATCTACTCAATTAACTCAATTAAGCGTTCATTGATTGTTATTGTTTATATTTGTGGTGACGCGAGAAAAAAAAATCTTTCTGTAATAAACGCGTAAAAGTTTAGTCGTGTTACGTTTACGTTCTCTCTACAAGTCCTCATCACAACCACCGAAGAATGAGCTCAGAATCACCAGAATCAGAATCACTCCAAGAGATTGATGAATCCAAAGAGACCGAATTCCTCCCACCATCAGTACCACTCCATCATACATTTGACTCCACAACATATTCAACACCAATACCCAAAGTCATCGAACAGAACCCAACAGAGCCATGTGTCCTTGGTGTTGATGAAGCTGGTCGTGGTCCCGTGCTGGGGCCGATGGTTTATGGTGTCGCCTACTGCTTAAAGTCCTTTGAATCACAGTTGAAGAGCAAGTACGGTTTTGCTGATTCAAAGACCTTGAACGAAACAAAGAGAACAAGTTTATTAGAAGAGATCTGTTTGAAAGACTCGGAGCTCTTTGAGAATATAGGATGGTCCACCAGAACAATGACAGCCATGGACATTAGTTCCGGGATGCTGAGACCGACCTCTATTGGAAATTACAACTTGAACGAACAGGCCCATGATGCCACAATGGACTTGATCCAAGGTATTCTGGACCAAGGTGTGAATCTTCAAGAGATCTACGTCGATACAGTGGGGCCCCCGGCCTCTTATCAGGTGAAGCTACAGAACAGGTTCCCGGGGATTAAGATCACAGTGGCCAAGAAGGCGGATGCCCTATACCCTTGTGTCAGTACCGCTTCGATCTGTGCCAAAGTCACGAGAGATTTCTCTTTAGTTACGAGTAAGAACCAATTATACTCCAAAGAGACACAGTGGGGGTCCGGGTACCCATCAGACCCAAAGACCTCGAGATGGTTGAATGAAGCGGTGGATCCGATCTTTGGATGGAGCCAAGTTGTCAGATTCTCATGGCAGACGGCTAAAGACGCTATTGTAAAGAACAACGGTGTTGATATCGAATGGGAGGAGGACAATATCAAACAGGATTACGGTAATGTCTCCGACTTGTTTGGGAACGATACCAAGAGAGAGGCCCTACAGTCGCAGCCTGTGTCCACGCTGTGGTATGCGCACAACGTCAATGCTTTCTAGTGATGGCTCTATTATAGAAAACAGTATCTTGTTGTTTCATTTAGCCGTAGCTACCACTTCATTTACCCGTATCTCTCACTCTCTTTACTGACACGTTTCCCTTTGGCAGTATATGGACACCACCAGATCAACCCGCGAAACCACAGCGAATATTTCCCCTTTTGGGTGTTTTGCTCCATCCACGAAATTTTGGAGGCCTCCACGCTTTTGAAGGTAAAAAACGATCAGATTAAATTGGAGGAAATTCAATGGTGAACTTGACTTTAACTAAACACAGAGTTCCACGATAAACATTCCCGATGTCTGCCATTGCTACATTGACCAGAGCCACTCGTGCTCTACCAAGGTGAGTAGAGCTGATGTGTTGTTTGTGTCGAGCATACCGATGTGTTTCTACAATGAGACTCCACACAAACAAACTGTACCATGCCTCGATGGATAGATTACTAACAAGTCCATGCAGATGCACTAGACTAGCCACTTTCCACGCAGTCCGTTTCGCCTCCTCATACCCTCCACACACCGTCATTGGGATGCCTGCTCTTTCCCCAACCATGACCCAAGGTTCCCTAGCTGTTTGGAACAAGGCCGTTGGTGATGAGTTACAACCAGGTGAAGCAATTGCTGAAATCGAAACTGACAAGGCTCAAATGGACTTTGAATTCCAAGAAGAAGGTTACCTAGCTAAGATCTTAGTCGAGGCTGGTACCAAAGATATCCCTGTCAACACCCCAATTGCCGTCTACGTTGAAGACGCTGCTGATGTTGAAGCCTTCAAGGACTTTACCGTTGACGCTGCTGCCTCCAAGCCAGCTGCTGCAAAAGAAGAGGCACCAAAGGAAGAAGCCCCAAAAGAAGAATCTTCAGCTCCAAAGACCACTTCTACTCCAAAATCCAGCTCTGCTCCAGTTGACAGAATCATTGCTTCTCCATTAGCAAAGACCATTGCCCTAGAAAAAGGTATTGCTCTAAAGGGTATCCAAGGTACCGGTCCAAACAGTAGAATTGTTAAAAAAGATGTCGAAAAGGCCATTGCTGCCCAGGCTTCCAAGCCTTCCTCAGCTGCCCCAGCTGCCCCAGTTGCTGGTGCATCAGCTCCAAGCTTCACCGATATCCCAATCACCAACATGAGAAAAGTCATCGGTCAACGTTTATTACAATCCACCCAAACTAACCCATCATACATCGTTTCATCTTCCATCTCTGTGTCCAAACTGTTGAAACTTAGAGCCTCTTTGAACGCTTCTGCCAATGACCGTTACAGATTATCCATCAATGATATCTTAATCAAAGCCATTGCTGTTGCCTCAAAGAGAGTCCCAGAAGCCAACTCTCACTGGATAGAAGCTGAAAACGTCATCAGACAATACAACAACGTTGATGTCTCTGTTGCCGTTGCCACTCCAACTGGGTTAATCACCCCAATTGTTAAAGATGCCCATACTAAAGGTCTAGCTGCGATCTCATCCGAGGTTAAGGACTTGGGTAAGCGTGCTAAAGAGAACAAATTAAAACCAGAAGAATTCCAAGGTGGTACCATCTGTATCTCCAACTTGGGTATGAACCCAGCAGTGAATCTATTCACCTCCATCATCAACCCTCCACAATCCACTATTTTGGCCATTGGTACCGTTAACAGAGTCGCTGTTGAAGACAAATCCGCTGAACATGGGTTCTCCTTCGACTCCAAGATCAACATCACTGGTACTTTTGACCACAGAGTCGTGGACGGTGCCAAAGGTGGTGAATTCATCAAGGCTTTGAAAGATGTTATTGAAAACCCATTAGAATTGTTATTATAAGCATACTCTTCATGAATCAATCAACATTTTGATAGTTTACTCTTCTGTGTACACCAAAAATTATTTTATATGATCTCTTTTCATGACTGTTAAATCTGTTGTAGCATCAACTTGCACGATAAATATTGACCATTGACCATTGACCATTGTCCATTGATTTATTGATTTTATTGATTATTGTCATAGTTAATCCGCTTTATTGTGGGTTCAACCAATTTTTGTCGATGAAAAGAAAAAAAGTTGTGAAAAGTTGTCAAAACCAAACCAACCAACCATCAGACATAAATAACAACATGGCTTTTGCTCTTTCTGACGAATCAAAAGTGAGTTTGATCTATTTCAGGGACATGTCATGGTTCCATTCATCGAGGGTCTCCCTTCTCAAACCTGAAGAACTACCAGGAATCACCAGGAACCACCAGGAACCACCAATGGCAACTCTCTCATCAAGGACCAATCCACTAACAAGCCCCCCACCTAGGAACGTATCTCCAAGGTCTTCGACAGTGCCCGTGTCATTGCCCACTACGGCTGGATCCCATTCGTCCTATACTTGGGCTGGTTACAAACCCCTAACAGACCACCTTTATTAGCCCTATTATCACCATTACCATCAGTTTGAAGTCAATCAAGACGGAGGATCAAAAAGAAAGATAAAGAAGATTGAGGGTATGAATCTATTAATGATGCCAGTTTTATGAGTTGGTGTGTGTATATAGTCATGAGTATATGATCAGATATGCTATATGTTGTAATGCTGTAGTGTCTGTTGAGTCAATTCATATAGAAATTGACTAACAAAAGTACTGTACTCACTGCTAGGAACCCTCATTTAGCCGGAAGAGTACAACGCCACCGGAAAGTCCTTGTTAAACATCCACAAACAGCAACAACTCCACAAGCAACTCCTCCAACAACTCCACTAACCCAGTGTCACACTTCGAGCCCAATCACCGATCTTCTCCGATAGAAAAATTATAAAACCACCAGTACAAAGCTCCAAGCTCCACGCTCCACTTAAAGACTCTAAAGAAACCTCCTGAAAAACAATGTCCACACAGCCCAGACTGTCAACGACACAACGTGAAGTCATCAGTGGGCTCGCAGCTGGGAGCATCACCACCACGGTCACACACCCTTTGGATTTGCTAAAGATCAGAATCCAACTGGACCAGACGTCAAAGACCCATTTGGAAGCGTTTCATAAGATTGTAAGGAGCCTGAAAGACGAGAACGCCATTGCGACCATGAGGAGAACATATAGAGGGATACTTCCCAACCTGCTGGGCTCGTCATTGTCTTGGGCCATATACTTTGGGTCTTATAGAAAGTTTAAAGATTTGTCTCATCACTTGATTGATAGTGTTGATATCAATCGAGACTCAAATTTACAATCATGGCATTATTTGGGGAGTGCCTTTGCCGCTGGCTCTTTCACTGCGATCCTGACCAATCCAATATGGGTATTAAAGACTAGAATACTGAGTACAAGCAAAGATACACCAGGTGCCTATAGTGGTATCATTGATGGTATAAAGAGAATCATCAAAGAGGAGAGCATATTTGGCTTTTGGAAAGGGTTATTACCAAGTCTTGTAGGTGTGAGTCAAGGTGCCTTACAATTCACCATTTATGATACATTGAAATACCAATTCAGAGGTGATGATTATATGTTGGGGAAATTAGAAGTGTGGGAATACATCTTGATGAGTTGTACCTCCAAGATCATTGCTACATTCATCACATACCCTTGTCAACTTGTTCGTGCAAGACTTCAGGACTATGGTAGCATCAATGAGAGGAGAACAGTGGGACAAGTGGTGACTAAAGTCTATGCAAAAGAAGGTGCCTTTGGGTTTTATAAAGGTATCATTCCAAATATCATCAGAGTCTTGCCCGCAACTTGCATTACATTCACAATTTATGAGAAAATGAAAACCATAGCATGAGAAATACATAGAAACAAATAGAATCTGCATTTATATATAAACTACACTGTATTATAATGAGTAATTACATTAACCTTATAATTAATCAAACTAAATCATACACAAGGAAGAAATTATATTTAGTAACCTAAAGCAGCTAATTTTTGGGAAGCTTCAGAATCAGCTTGGGAAGCTTTAGCAGCTTCTAGTTTGTTGGTTAAAGCCTTCTTTTTCAAGTAGTATTCAGTGGATCTTAATTTACGTTTTTCTTCTAATTTAGAAACAACGTCACTGTATTTCCAACCGACAGATGAAGACAAGTCACCCAAGGTGGTGTATTTTCTACCTGGCTTCAATCTTAAGACTCTTAGAGCTTGAGGAACAACATTTCTCTTCTTCTTGTCATATGGAGGTGGGACACCTTCAAAGACTTTTAATCTTTCTAAAGCAGCCTTACCACGGGCAGTCTTGTGGGAGATCATACCACGGACAGCTTTGTAGAAGATTCTGGATGGGGCTCTGAAGTGGAATGGACCTCTGGTTTTGTTGAAACGAGTACCCTTTCTTAAGTAGTCATGGTATTTTAATTTGGTTCTGAAGAATTCACCAGAAATGTTCAAGGCTTCAGTTCTGACGATAACAATTTTTTGACCTTCCAATAATTGCTTAGCAACAATTGAGGCTAAACGACCTAAAAGGTGACCCTTACCTAAAAAGATTTGTTAGTATACTGGTTTTGCCTTTAAAGGTGTGAGTGAGATCTTGAGACTCTTGATGTTTGATATTGAAAAGGTGGATATTGGATGATGAATCTTTGATCTATATGACTGGGATTTCTTAGTGTATACCTTCCTGTCCTTCACACTTGGGTTCTCTCTGTCCATTCATATTTTCTTCTTTGTCTTCTAATCAGTGATACTCTTTCGATACCCATATATCGAAACCTTCAAAAATCTTCTGCATATTAAACGAAGACCTTCTCCAATTCAGTCTAATCGATATCACGTCTCATTTGTTCTCTCTCTCTCTTCACGTGTGAACATACCGTCAATGACAACAACTGGTTCAAAAGTGGACATCTTTAATCTTTAGTGTTGATACAAAGTTTAAGTGTGTATTAACAGTAAAATTCAAGTTTTTTCAAATTTGTTTTTTGCGTTGATGGAAAATTTGGGACGGTTTCCGGTAAGGCCAGCATAGAATCCTTTTGGCTGTGAGCTCTTTATTGCGCGAACTCGTTCTGTGAGGGAAATGTGGAAAGTTTTTGTTTGATTTTCGTGTGGGAGGACCACCACAACGGAAATTCGCGAACGGGTTTCCAAGAGACAAAACACACCTGGACACCATCATATTTTGATATACATATTACCCTAGGTAAGGTCACGTGTATATTAGGGCTGACAAAACACTCACTACAACACTACAACACCCGGGTCCACATAACTCATAACTCATGATAACTCATGATTTATCACAACATTCATACTCATTTCAGCAAGACTATGGACTTCCCTGATATTTTGCATCTCTTGTCAACGTAGTAGTCCAAGAACGATGGACTATTATCTTCAAACACATCAATGAGTATTGTATCAACGTCTTCCATCATTGCCAACTCTCTCGTTCTCCGCAAGCATTGATCCAGCAAGTAGTGTGAACTTTTGTGGTTCTGTGACTTGAGCCGTTGGAATACATCATTAATGTTGATAATTATTATGAGGAGGTTTGAATTCGAGTTCGAATTCGTTAGTTCGTTGAGTTGATCCAGAATCCCATCGAGTGTGAAGATCCGTACGTATTGGATCCGGTCTATCTGTGTAGGTGTGATCCTCTCAGCGAGGAGATTGAAGGGCACAGAGCCCATGTTATCCATCCAAAGAATCTGTCTGTCTGTGGTGTTCAGCACTTTGATAATCTCATCGAATGTGAACTGTCGTGTTAGTATGGACTAAAGCAATTGGAGCCATTTGAACTCACTTCAATGGAATTTTCAATTGTCAAAGTCACAAGGAGCGATGTGACACCTCGAAGTTCGTATGGCATTGTGGGTGTGGGTTTTGGCTGTTTCCTGTATTATATATATATCGATCTATATTTCCTTCTGTCGCGTTTTTTTTATGTGTCATTTTAACTTTACCCCAGATCAACAAACTACACTTTATATTCATTCATCAATCCTTTGTTCCTTAATCTTACACAATCACAAGTTAGACTTGACTAGACTACCTTCAGCATACAACTTGTCCAAACTCTCTTTGAAGAATCTCCCAGCGACGTTTCTCTTGATCTTCAACGTTGGAGTGATGACACCATCATCAATCTTCAATGGTTCAATGTCAAACTTGAAGTTATGAATCTTCTCAAACCCTTGTAGACCTTCATCTTTAGCCAGATGATTCACGTAGTTCAGGAAGAATCTCTTCAAATTGGTAGAATTGTTAATCTCATCTAATAATTCTAGATCATTATGTGATTGTAACAGTTCCTCAACGTTCACTCCTGGAATTCTACCACTGTGAGCCTGTCTCTTTAAGATCGAACGAATGGCCAATGGATCCACGCCAATGATGGATACCAAGTAAGTTTGTAAACTATCACCATAGACAAACATCTGTTGCACGACACTTGAAGCGACACTTAGATAGGTGTTTTCGATTCTCTCTGGAGTGACATATTCACCTTGGGCCAACTTGAAGAAGTTCTTAACACGATCAATAATGTGCAATCTCCCATTCTTATCAATCTTGGCTACATCACCTGTATAGAACCAACCATCAATCAACACCTCATCAGTGGCTTTCTTATTTTTGTAATAACCTTTGAAGATCTGAGGACCTTTCAATAGCAATTCACCTTGTGGTTCATCCACTTCAATGCCGTTCTTGTCGAAGCTGGAGTAGTTCATCTCTGGGATATCCCTCAATTTGAACAAGGTGCTGGTGGAAGGACCACCAGAAGAGACGACATTGTCATCAGGGAGAGCTAAACAGACACCAGAAGTGGATTCGGTCAAACCATACCCTTGCTGGAAACGAACATTAAAGGCTGCCTTGATGAAGTTGATCGTTTCAGCGGAGATCGGAGCAGAACCACTGATACATAATTTCACTTCGTCAAACCCAATGGCTTGTTTCAATTTTTTAGTGACAACTTTGTCTATAAGAAAGATCTCACCGGACTCATTGTTCAAACTCTTTTGTTGTTTATAGTCAATAATTCTTTTGATGATTTGACGACCTGTGAATGAACAAGACAATGAGGCCTTAACTGAGGCTTCGATCCTTGTGTAAACTCTTGGGACCAATGCGACGAAATGCGGTTTCACAATCTTCAAATTTTCAATCAACTTAGCAGGGTCTCGATCATGTGGGAAATAGATGGCGATTCTTCTTGACCAGTTCTGAATGATGTTCATAAACTCATAGATGTGCGCTAATGGTAAGAAGGAGTAATATCTCAACTGTTCGGATTCTTCAGGAGGCTTGTAACAATGAGAAGCGGTGAACGTAGCAGCGGCAACAACTGCAGATTGCTTCAGCACCACACCTTTTGGGTTACCAGTGGTACCTGAGGTGAAAGAGATGGCAATTGTGGAATTAGTAGTCGCAGGTCTTAGTGGGATAGGTCTAGTCTTACCCAAGTGTTCCAATTGGTTAAAGTCTAATAGTCTGACCCCCTTGGACTCAGCATAGTGCAAGAGCCCAAAGTCCTTGTTGAGGTTCAATGGCTCAAAGCAAACCAAATATTTCAAATGTGGAAGACCTTTTTCTTCACCATCTGGACCTTCTGGAGTGTCAGTCAAATCTAAAACAGTGATCAACTTGTCATAAGTGGTGAACAAGATTGGTGATTTAGTGAAGTTCAAGATGTACTTAGATGTGGTTGGACCCAAAGTGTCGTATAACGAAGTAGTAGATAAGCTATAACTCTGAGCACCTAAACTGACAAGGACCCATTCTGCTCTATTTGGAGCAAAGATCGAGACCAATTGCTCCTCGTCAGAATCACCAATCAGGTTCTTGATACCAGAACCAACGTGTTTCCTTCTTTCGTTCACCTGTTGATAAGTCTCTGGGGTGAAGACTGTGTCAAAAGTCCCGTCTGGTCTCTTCAGTCTAGAGGCGACACAGGTGTAGTGAGGATACAATTCAGCAGTTTTCTCAAACAGCTTCAAAGCGGTGTCCAACTCAGCGGTGGTGTTGTGGATCAGTTCGTTCTTCAACAAGGGGGAAGCGTAGATGGAACTGAACTTGCCCGGCTCGGCAGAGTTTGGCACTCTGACGGCTTGCTTATTCACATTGGAGAACTTGTATGGGAAGCCCTTAATCAGGCGGTCGTAGTCGATGTTGCCCTGCTCGTCGGTGTACTGGTCCTTATTCAGTAGGTCTGTATAGGAGGCCATGGCTGTAATGGTGGACTGTTGGATGCGCTACGATGAAATTGAGAATTCTTGTCTCATTTATACGGAGATGCTTTCTTTAGCGATGAATTTCTCCTCGGCTACGGAAACTTGTGGAGATTTGGCAGGTCTCTCCGCTTTTGACGCTACCGAAACCCGCAAACCCGCAAACAGAGCGATGAGCGTACCGAGGACTGTCTCTGCGGGGGTTGTTTTGGCTGTTCCTTGATAGAAACCTAGTGACAAATGAGCCAGTGCTGGTGATATTTGTTTTTTAGTTATCTGTTACCCAAAAGTTCTCGAGTAATAGCATTGATCCTGTAGTGTCTATGTGTGGAGTTGGCCTTCTGATTGAGAAGATAGTCGCCCTGTATGTCCTGTGTATCATTTGCATAGTCACACAGTGGGTCCCAGCCGATTCCAGAAACTCTTAAAGCGTTCTGGGCTATTAACACTTGCTGTGCTCTGCTGAGTCGAGTTGTTTCATCAGTTTTTGAGTGGGAAACTGTTGAAGTGACCACTTCCCTTTCAGTGGTTGCCACATATTCGGTAGGGCGACCTTGTTAAGTACTGCCCAATTCCCAATTAGGCTTGCATAGACGCAGGTACGGTGTTTGAGTTGAGTTATCAATAACTCCTGAGCTCTGGTAATCTTAAACATTGAAAACTGCATGATATATATATATATAGATACATCTTCATCCATTTACGACCAATACCTCACTTAATCTGTGTTGACGTTATTCAAAATCAGCCTGGCTTCTATATTATGTATAGATGGTAAGGCCACCCAACAAAAAACATCAGGACACCACCAAGGTTAGCCCATCTTAAATTTGATCTCTATACGACAAGTTTGACAATCATCAGTATCCATACAAGCCCCAATAATGTCACTCAAGACTAATGCTCGGGTCGCCGTGATTGGATCAGGTGCGTCTTCGCTCACGTTCACTTACCTCTTGTCAAAATTGAGACCGGACTTGCGAATCACCGTTTTGGAGAAAGCTGCTAAATCATCAGGTTATATCCAGTCTGAGATCCATGACATCCAGGGCCAAAGAGTTGTGTTAGAGAAAGGTCCCAGAACATTAAGAGGTTCTAGTGATGGTAGTGTGCTTATAGTGGACATACTGAAACGATTGGGGAAGAGCGATGTCATTAAATACATTGGCAAGGATAGTATTGCCAATAAAAAGTATTTGTTATCCAAGAGGGATAAACTTGTTCAAGTACCTAACTCATTCGATACTTTCCTGTCATTTTGGAAGAATGGTTTTATCAAGGGTGTTCCTTTTGGTATGTTGAAGGAGCCCTTTGTAAGAAAGGGCGAGTTGAAGGATGAGAGTATAGATTCATTTTTTAGCAGAAGAATATCTCCAAATTTGTCAAGAAACATCATCAGTGCAGTGTATCATGGTATATACGCCGGTGATGTAAGAAAATTGAGCATATTGTCAATCATGCCAACTTTGAAAAAATTGGAGACGGATTATGGATCCATTGTTAAAGGTTTGTGTAAGAGACCTAAAGCTACCAAAGTTGGATTATCCCCAGAATTACAAAAATACAACGAATTGTTCAAAGCTGATGCCCTAACTACCAAAAATGAAATCAGGTCTTTCCCAATGTTGACATTCCAGGGTGGACTGGAAACTTTCACAGGGACATTGTACAACAATCTAACCAAAAACTCCAACATCATCTTCAAGTTCAAGGAGCCTGTAACATCCATACTCAAGACACAACAAGGAATCTCAGTGAACGCTGAAAAATACGACATTGTGAGATCCTCGGTGAACTACGAAGTGCTTGAGTCCATAATCTCAGAAGATACAATCTCACTACCACAAAAGGTGAATTATGTGGACATTCTATTGATCAACGTCTTCATTGCAAAAGATCTAATGCCCATCCATGGTTTCGGTTACTTGGTACCACTATCCCACAGTAATCCAGATGGTCAATTGGGCTGCATATTCGACTCAGAGGTTGAAAAGCATTCAGAATACTTATACAAAGCTTCCTCAGAACCAATAAACCAAGACTACACAAAGTTGACACTAATGTTCGGTGGCCATTTCTACTCCACGTCCAAGCCGAATGTCAACGACACGTATGTCCATTCGCTGACCCAACGCACTTTGAAATCACATCTGGGCATAGACATCACTGAACATCAACCTTACATTTCCTACAAATACTGGGACAAGTGTATCCCGCAATTCGAAGTCGGTTATAATGAAACCAAACATCGATTCGAGGAACAACTTGAAAAGGAGTTCAAAGGGAAGCTGATACATGGTGGTATGACTTTTGGTGATGGCGTGGGTGTACCCGATGTCGCTATGAATTCGTTTAGAGATGTCCTGAATTTGATTTAGCCTGTTTAATGTTTTCCGATAAATGAATGCCTTTAAGTTAGGTTGGTGATGCTGTAGACTGAAAAACGAGAAACCTATGCAACCCACAGGTTAAAGAGATCAACTAGACAATAATGTGACACCAAAAGCCACCAGATATCTTAGCTCTTCTGACAGACTTATAGAAGCTCTTCGGTTTTGGTGTTGGGATGTTTCTGGATTTATCCGAAAACCCAAAACT
>JAKTWU010000006.1:24364-99887 GCA_030582435.1 Taiozyma onychis
CAAAACTGTTAGAACTCACTAAAGGTTACAGAAGGACTAATCAAGCAATAATAACTCCTTAATCTCACCCGAGATCTAATGTCAGACAAGCAGTCCTTCACTCTATACATCCAGAATCTGAACGATAAAGTCTCAGACTCCACGCTGAAGCACAACTTATACGTCCTTTTCTCACAATATGGTGAAATCCTCAATATGAACATCAACAGTGCAAAGATCAGAGGCCAGGCGTTCATAATATTCACAGATCCGAAAGCCGTAAATGTGGCATTGAGACAGGCACAAGGTGAGGTGTTCTTTGGGAAAGAGTTGAAATTGTCGGTGGCAAATCAAGAGTCGAAGAAGATTGAGGAATTGTTGAAGAATTAAAGGCTGAAGTCTACACTGCAAACACCTGTCATGGGAAACACTACGAGGTTACGAAATACAGAAATGTACAAATGTTAATCAAATTAATAATATGCTTTGTTTTATTTTTGTTTTTATCTTTCCTTACGGTATAGAATGACACAAATTGCAGAGAATCTTTGCTCTTATATACAAAAAAGACCTCTCACCAGGTCATTAGAAAAACCAACAAGAAAAAGTGTCAAACGTCAGGGATATAAAAAAGTGGGCTTTTTATTAAAGTTTAATCATAATCGTGGATCACATGAAAGGGGTGTTGAAAGATATAATCTCGAATGGATGTGAAAGAGATCTCTCCGAAGAACTGTCTCTTTAGACCTCAGCCATTATTGGAAATGGTTTCTTTGGACCTTTGTCTTTACGATCATCACTTTCTGGAGAATCAACAACTGTGTTTGTCACTGTCTTGGCCTTTGAAAGACTTTCACCGTTACAAACCTTGATAATTTCATCCTTAGTTAAAGTCTCGTATTCGATCAAACCTTGAGCCAACCTTTCCAATTCAACAGCCTTGTCTTTCAACATCTTTCTAGTGCGTTCTTCAGATTCCTTCAGCAAATCAACGACTTCTTGATCAGCAGTGTCACGCAGTTTAGCACTCCACGAATCCCACTTATCGGCTAGATTGATTGGACCGACTCTGGAGCTCATACCGTATTGGGTAACCATGGCTCTAGCAGTGTTTGTGGCACTACTTAGATCTGAACCACAGCCACTAGTGGTGTTCTCTGGACCAAAGATGAATTCTTCAGCAATCTTACCACCCATGCAGACGTCTAATCTAGCAATACATTCTTTCCTGGTGATATCAACTTTGTCCATCTCTGGTAATTGAAAAGTGATACCTAGGGCACGACCTCTTGGTAAGATGGTAGCCTTGTACAATGAAGTAGCACCTGGAGTGTACAAAGCCATGATAGCATGACCAGCTTCATGATAAGCAGTAGCTCTTCTAGTTGCTTCAGTCATAACCATTGTTTTTCTAGCAGCACCCATTAAAATCTTATCTTTGGCCCATTCGAAATGGTTCATATCAACAGATAGGGCGTTTTGCTGTGAGGCATAGACAGCAGCCTGGTTAACCAAATTCATCAGTTCAGCACCACTTAGACCAGGAGTACCACGAGCGATAATGTTTGGATCAACATCTTTAGCAATTTCAACATTCTTCATATGATGCTTCAAGATATCAGCACGACCTCTAACATCTGGTAAGTCGACGTTCACAATTTTGTCAAATCTACCTGGTCTAGTCAAGGCCTTATCCAATGATTCCGGGAAGTTAGTGGCACCAATGATGATGATACCAGTAGTTTGTGAAAACCCATCTAGTTCAACTAACAATTGATTTAAAGTTTGTTTAGCATAGGCTTGATCTCTTGGGTTACGTTTACCACCAATGGCGTCCAATTCATCAATGAAGATGATAGCTGGCGAATGAGCTCTAGCTTGAGTGAACAATTCACGGACTCTCTTAGCACCAACACCAACGTACAATTCATCAAATTCAGAACCCGACATGAAGAAGAATGGAACACCAGCCTCACCAGCAGTAGCTCTAGCTAACAAAGTCTTACCAGTACCTGGTGGACCAGTCAACAAGATACCCTTTGGTAATTTACCACCAAGGCCAGTGAATTTTGTAGGATCTTTCAAGAAATCGACAATCTCTTCTAATTCGGCACGAGCTTCGTCAGCACCCCGGACATCATCGAATTTGACAGTGACCTTGGACATATCAACAGACTTCTCAGAAACTTCAGAGTTCCTGAAGATGGTACCATTTTCAACAAGAAAAGTGAAACCTTCCATGATACCCCAGGTTAGTAAGCCGATAGTCACTAACCATTTGGTCCACTTGGAGATCATGGTCCAGGTGGATTCCGTAACAATAACGTGAATAGGTTCACCTCTGGTACCATAGCTACCATAGCCAACTGGGCTATAAGCACCACTAACACCGGCTGCGCCAACTGAGGAGGCTACCTCTTCAGCTTCCTTGAACTTACCCAACTTCTTCAAAGCTTGGCTGTATAACTGAGTGCATTCAGGAGAGGCAGCAATACCAGAACTTTCGTACCTTGAAACAACGTATTGTGGGAAGTTATTCTTCAAAAGGTCCCTGTAGAAGTCAGCTTGAATCTCAGGATTACCAAGCTCCTTATTAGCCAGTTGTTCCTTAGCAGCTAATTGTTGCTGCACCGCAGATGAGGCATATCTAACGCCTTTGAAGGCTAAACGTTGAATAGCAGGTATCGTGCTTCTAGCAACGGATAACCTCACTATCAGTGACATAATGGATGCGTTGGACGTTCTCAACATTTTGTTGATTGGCTCCAAAATATCTAATCTTGTCTTATGAAGTGGTCGAAATCTGGAATTTGTCGTAATTTACTACCACTTTTTATTTCTCTAGAAACAAAAAACCACCGTCGCGGAATTTGGATTTTGCCTCGCCCCCAAAACTCACGTGACATGTAGAACTGAGATTACATAAGCATCTCACTGTATATAGCACTGAAACTGGCATTAATAAACTGAGACGACTACGACCTACCTACACAATCAACTCATATCAAAGATCATTAATACCTTAATCTCCATGTCTATCTATTTCGGGTTGACGATCTTCAAATCCGTCAGAGTTTCGTTATTTTCTAGGGTCAAAGAGTGCTCATTTGCAAGATGTAGTAGACAGATGAAGCAGAAACTTGTAGACAATTCTTTCTTTTCCTCCTTTGGGTATAGCTTACCAATGTCTTTAACAATTTCGCTAAATTGAGCTTCATTTGGTTCCTCTTTTTCAGTTTGTTTCTTGTGAGTGTCTGTTTCTAGCACCTTCCATAGGTTATCCTTAAGAACCTTGATATTGACATTCTTGGCCTTCTTGGAGTAGTTCAGATATTCCGGTTTCACTCGTGCACCTCCAGTGATCAATTGAGTACCGAAGTTGCTCTTCTCTTCGGTGTTGTTCTCACCGTTTCCGAAACCGAAGCCAGCAAACCCATCATCACCAAAGTCGTAATCGAACCCATCGTCGTCACCATTGTCTTCATAAAAGGGATTGTCAGCTTCTTTTTCAACCTTAGATTTTTGCTGTTCTTCATAGTTCTCAGCCCAGAAGGTAGCATCAACTTCTCTTCGTTCATCTGGTTCTTGAGATAGGGAGGTGGAGCGAACATTGACTCTTCTTCTAAAAATGTTCAACTTTTCTTTTGGTTTCAAGAAAAGTTTGGTCAATTGTTCAGAGGAAAAGTAAAGATCATCAGGTAATAAATTTGAATCTTTGGATTCCCATTGGTCTTGTGGCAGCGTTGTGGTTGCTTTACCCTTGTTAAATATTTTTTTCTCTTCTTCATCTTCGTCAACCCCCGTTAAGAAATCTATGGAAAACGATTCTTTAACTTTCTTTGTTGGTGGGCCAGCAGAAGTAGCAGCAGCAGCTTGTAGTTCCTTTTGTTTATCTTTCTTTAGCTGTCTAATTTTCCAATGGTCAGGACCAGCCCATGTTCTTTTCAGTGTACTATCAAAGTACGCCATTAAATCTTGATCCACCACACTAGCGACAACACCAGTTTCATTACTTTCGACTTCTTCTTGATTTGGCCTTAGTTCATCTTGGAAAATAATAGCAGCAGCATCATTATCTAGTTCACCATGAGAGTTTCCATCATCGTTGTTACCACCGAAATCATAGTCAAACCCTTGATCTTCATTGTCATCAAAACCGTTGTTTTGTGAAAAATCTGGTATATCACTGTTTTTCAGGTTGACATCGTTTAAAATGGATTTGGCCTTATTTATATCTTTCAATACAGACTCCAAATGACCAAATGACGGACACACGACTAGGTTATCAAGGTCAGCTTCATCCTTAAATAAAAAAGATTTGAATTCAGCTATATCTAGGTCATTTTCGATCCCAGACATTTCTACATCTTCATATTTGACTTCGCGGTCTTCTTCGATTCCTTCAGTCCCATCTTCAGCATTAGCGTTGGTAGTACTGGCATCAAACACAACTCTGGAGCTCTTGTCCATGTGTAAAGTGTTCAACAACAAACTCTTTGCACCACCTTCATCGAATTCAGCCAAAGTCTTCTTGAACAATGGATCAATGGCCAATTCCAAACTTAGCTTCTTCACTCTAATAGAATCAAACGTCACCAGGTTATCACCTAGCTCTCTATGTTTTGCCTTTGCTTGTGACTTCTTCTTTGTTTGAAGACCATCGTCATCGTCATACTGACTGTCCTTTTCCTCATCTTCCTCACCATCTTCTTTCCCATCTTCATCATCATCTTCCTCTTCTATTGCCTCTTCTTTCTTTCTCGTTGCAAGACCACTCAATAGTCTTCCAGTCTCAGTGGCAACGGAATCAACTCTTGAAGAGTAAATCTTCACACAACCGTCTAATGTGGCAGATGCCTTTTGAAAGTTGATGTTGTTGTCCTTCTCTCTCAACACGTTCAAGTCATGAAAGTAGTCGATCAAGGCAAAGTTCCAACTGTTGGTGGAGTTGATTTTGTTGTCGGTGGCCATCTTGATCCACTCCTCAAAGTTGGCCATCATGACACCTTTATTCTGTTGGAAAGCTGGCAATCCGTCTAACAAGGAACTGGAATCACCGTCCGTGTTCAACTCCTCACGCAACAAGGCAGCACCGCTCACACGGCGCTTGTCCTGGAGACGTTTCTTCATTACTTTGGACTGGACGTAAGCCATCTTGGTGGCGAATTTTCTTGTGATACTCTTGAGAAATGAAATTTACGACTGAGTGTTTATACTTAGAGCTTTTGTTTACTTGATCCAGCCGCGAAAACATAAAACCTAGAGGCTCATAACCATAGAGCTTCACAGCCAAAGAGCTTCATTCGATGTTGAGAAAGACAAGGATCGGCTCTTTGAGGCGTATGAGAAGATGCTCTTTCTCTCAAAAATCTTCAAATTTAAACTGAATTCAGACCTAGCTGAAGTTTATATAAATAGACTGATTCCCAATCTGAAAGACACCTTCATCGTTGATCACCGTTGCCATGTCAACACTCAAAAAATCAATATTCGCGGGTAGTTTAAAAGGCCTATCAAATAGTGATTGAAAGTGACACATTATTACTGGCGACCACAGGCCAGAGAGTTCCAGAACTACAATGAGTTTGAAGATGAGTCATCAGTTTTCATCAATTTTCAGTATACCGCAGCCTCAGGCTTTGGTTCTGTAGATTCTGTTCTTAGTCTCTTATTTGGGTCTTCAGTTGCCTCTTCAGTGTCTCTCTTTCTCTTTAAAAGGATTGATGGGGCTAAACAATATTGAACTTTTTTATCAATTGAGATGGCAGTTTCTTTGCTAGGATTTCTGGCAGTCCTTATGGCTTCTTGGCATTGTTCAATGACTTTGATCAATTTGTCACAAGGGATTGATTTTGGTTCTTCTGGCTTCTCAATATCTTCAGTCTTTTCTTCTTCATTGTTTTGCTTCACTTCTTCTTTGGTATCAACTTTGAACCTTTTCTCGAGATATTGTAGCATCAAATCGTTGTTGACTTCCTTAAAACAGGCCAATGCCACCTGTGGCGGGGTGAAGAGGAACACAGCATCTGAAATCAGGGCCTCATTGATCAAGTTTCTAGCCTTATCATAAACGGTACCCAGTTCCTTTTCAGCAACAGTGTCCTTCAAGGTGTCCTGTATGTCATAGAAGAAGCCATAAAGAGGTCTGTAAGGATGATGGGTCAATATTGTGAACTTTAATGATTGTAAAATCTCAAATTCTAGGGATAGGATGGATTCTGGTGTTGTCTTTGGGATTCTTTTGCAGAATGAATTGATACTAATGAAGAAATTCTCGGCCTTGGCAGCTAGGAACAGACAAGTCAACAGCACAAGCTTTGGGTGATATTCCATTACGCTGTTTACAAGGTAAAATTTTCTCAAAAATGAAATGGCAGTGGCCTGTGTTTCGTCTGTTAGTATTGATCTTCAAAGGGTAGACTCGACTGGGTATATACATACTCTAACTTGGGAAGGCATGTTGAAGTGCTTTGCCAATTGTGTGATTCTTCTTGAGTAGAACGATATCATCTCTAGTTCCTCATCCACGGTTACCTTTTCGATGTGTGAGGGGTCGATATCTGGTGTTTCCTTCAGTCTTTCATCAACTTTAACCGCACCTTTGTTGTTTGTTTCTATTCGTTTATTGAGCAATTCTTCTTCTGTAAAGGACCAGAGACGATACTGAGAGGAGCGACGGTACAGTTCGTCGAAAGTGACTCTTTGTGACATCTTGTAAGGTGGTGAAGTCGTGGTTTGTTGCCTTTGGCAGCTTATTGTTAAAGGTTGTGACTTTTTCAAAGAAGAAAAATCTCGACCCTTCCACTTTCAGGTACAAAGTGGATCAAAAAGGTATCAAATTAACATCGACAAGCTACAATTAATCTCTTCATGACATATAATATTTATTTTTAATTTATCCTATGAAAGATCATTCGTTCTTTTTCTCATAATAAAATCAACAATTGGTAAAATAAAAATCTACTGAATGTTAATATAGGTAATTTTTGTTCAATGACGTTTTTTAATCTAAAATGTTAATGTGTTCTAAAGAAAAAGCCTTCATATCCGCAACAGAGTCCAGACAACTTTGGCAATCAACACCAAAGAGTCCTTATCGTCTAAGACACTCAACTCCATCCTTGGTCAAAGTCCACATTGTTAAATTTAGAAAGTAGCAACGAATTGTTCAGCAGCGGATTTCAATTTGGCCAAGTTTTCTTTGGACAAGGAACCTTCATCTCTGATAGCGTTCAAGATGTCAATGTTGTTGGCCTTCAAAGAGGCTAAGAATTCAGTTTCGAATTCACCAATTCTTTCCAAGGCAACGTTGTCCAACAAACCGTTGACACCGGCGAAGATTAATGGAACTTGTTCTTCAGCTGCTAATGGAGAGTATTGTTTTTGTTTCAATAATTGAGTCAAACGTTCACCTCTGGCTAAGGTTTGTTTGGTGGAAGCATCTAAATCAGAACCGAATTGGGCGAAAGCAGCAACTTCTCTGTATTGGGCTAAGAAAAGTTTTAATGAACCAGCAACTTGTTTCATAGCTTTAACTTGAGCAGCAGAACCGACACGAGAAACTGACAAACCAACGTTAATAGCTGGTCTAATACCTTTGTAGAATAATTCAGCTTCCAAGAAGATTTGACCATCGGTAATGGAAATAACGTTGGTTGGAATATAAGCAGAGACATCACCACCTTGGGTTTCAATGATTGGTAAAGCGGTTAAAGAACCACCACCTAAAGAGTCGTTCATTTTAGCAGCTCTTTCTAATAATCTGGAATGTAAGTAGAAAACATCACCTGGGTAAGCTTCACGACCTGGTGGACGTCTTAGCAATAAGGATAGTTGACGGTAAGCAACGGCTTGTTTGGATAAATCATCGTAGATGATCAAAGCGTGTTTACCATTGTCACGGAACCATTCACCAATGGCAGAAGCGGTGAAAGGAGCAATGTATTGTAATGGGGCAGCTTCAGAAGCGGTGGCAGCAACGATGATGGTGTACTTCAAGGCATCGTGTTGTTCTAAGGTTTGAACCAATTGGGCAACGGTGGAACGTTTTTGACCAACAGCGACGTAGACACAGTATAGCTTCTTGGATTCATCGGTACCATCGTTCCATCTCTTTTGGTTTAAAATGGTGTCAATGGCAACAGCGGTCTTACCGGTTTGACGATCACCAATGATCAATTCTCTTTGACCTCTACCGATTGGGACTAAGGCATCAACGGACTTTAGACCAGTTTGGACTGGTTCAAAGACAGATCTTCTTGGTAAAATACCTGGGGCTTTAACTTGGGCTCTGGAAGTCTTTTCAGCGTTAATTGGACCCTTAGCATCGATTGGGTTACCTAAAGCGTCGACAACACGACCCAATAATTGTGGACCAACTGGGACATCGACAATCTTACCGGTACGCTTGACGGTGGAACCTTCCTTGACCAAGGCATCGGAACCGAACAAGACAATACCAACTTGGGAAGGTTCCAAGTTCAAGGCCATACCTTGGACACCGGAGGAGAACTCAACCAATTCTTCGGCTTGACAGTTGTTTAGACCGAAAACACGGGCAATACCATCACTGTGCTGTAGTTAGTACTAATTGTTCTGTTTAATTGAACGAAACTTGTCCATTTTAAGTGTGGGAAAAAATTTCAGGGGTGGCCGATGAAAAAAAAACTGAAAAACGTTGACGGGTGGACGTAAAATGCGATTCTGTTCCACCATTTGATGATATTTGGGTCCGGGAAGGGAATATAAATGTGTGGTAATGGACTGAAAGTACAATTGGTGTCATATTGGTGGATTTCTTGCGGTTGATACCACTTTTCCTTGGTGTAATACGGGTCCGAGTAGGGAAAACACTCCTTTGAAACACTTAATACAGGACAAACTCGAGGAGAAAAAACTTACCCAACAGATAAAACTCTACCAGTTTCGTTTAGGTCGGCTTCTTCAGAAACACCTCTGATTCTTTCTTCTAAGATGGAAGAAACTTCGGTTGGTTGAGCCTTGGCTGAGGCGAAACGACGGCCGGCAACAACTAAAGCTGGACGAGCCTGTAATCGACAGGTTAGTAAACTGAGTTCACTTTGTTTCGAGCAATTGGATGGACTAATGTCTGCTGAATTGAATTAAAGTGTTGATCTGAGGTAATGGACACTTCTTAAGTTGGATCAAGGTTGTTTTGGTTCACTCTTATAGACACACCCCAAAGTTTGATTCAGACCACCTGAAGCACTGGGGTAAACTCTTGGGAAGAGGCGCAAATTGGGGTCCACTTTCCAATTGGCTCAATTAGAAAGCTGATGTAGTCGATTGGGGCTAAAGGCTATAGCTAGCTCTTTTTACCCCCTAGCATTCCCCTTCGATGCAACCTCCGTTTCAAGCAGTTCCAATTCCATCATTTCTCGGGCTAATTGGATACTTACAACACGGGAGATGTTAGCAGCAACGACAGATCTGGCAGCTGTACGAATAGCAGTACGTGATAGCATTTTTATCTTTTGTTAGTATGAACCTTAAAAGATTTGGTGTGAAAGAATTCAAAAAGAAGGTGTTGAAAAAAAGGGAGCCCAGTTTTTTTGATTTTTTTCATTGGGTCTCGAGGAAATTCCGATTTTCATTGGTCAAATGCCCAAAACAAGAATTCGCGGTTTTCACAACATAGGCGAAGGCGGGTAATGCTATGTCTGGGGTTGAGTTCCGGTGAATTTGAAGTCCAAGTCAGGTGAGAGTGGTGTCGGAAATTGCTAAAACTGGGAGAATAAATGGTAGGCGCCACAGTAGTTGATAATATTTTACTTGGCCCTCACTTTTGATGACTTTGTAGATGTGGAGATGCTGAATGGCAATCATAAAATTAGCCGCTGTAGAATTTCAAGCTTCTACCATGGTACCGTTTCTTCTCATTTAGTAAAGAGGTTTAACTCGTTGCTGCACTCTGCTATCAGACGCTGTTGTTTTCTTGGATCGTCTAGCTGCCCTCAATTGCCTCACTCGGTATCATCACAAGTACCGCGCATCGCTTCGCTTTCCCGCAATATCAACATCTCATCTCTTTATTTGCCTCTAACGGAATGATCGTCTTCAATATCCTAGCGCTCTTAGTACTCACGACTCTCGCGATTGCTGACAACTACCAGGAGTACCTGGGAATGGAGTCCCAGATCCATGCATTGTGTCAAAAGTCCAACAAGTTATTCCAAGCCCTTGCCGATTCCAAGAATGCCTATTATGACCCCAAAGAGGAGATCCTAGGGAACTCCTACTTCTCCAGGAATGTCTACTCAAGACAGACATATGTTGCCAATGGTTACATCGGTGCTAGGCTATCCACGCTTGGCCAAGGATTCGCTTATGATGAGATCAACACACATACTGATTTGGAAGATGAGGAAGTTTTACAGAATGGCTGGCCATTGTTCAACAGGAGATACACTGGGGCCTTTGTTGCTGGCTTCTACTCATTACAGGAGAAACTTACTGATACGAACTTCCCAGAATTGTACAAGAGAGGTTATGATAGTGTCATTTCGTCTGTTCCTTACTGGGCTACACTTGATGTCATTTATGAAAGAGATGGTCAAGAATACGTGTTGAATCCACAAACTACGTTACAATCGGATGTGGAGCTCTATCATCAGAACATGTCCATGAAGAATGGCGTTGTTGCTACGAAATTCATTTGGTTAGATGAGGTCGAAGTCACTATTGAAGTGTTGGCTCACAAACAGTTGATACCATTGGGGTTAGTCTCCATGACGTTGAAGGCATTGAGCGATGATATCCAAGTTAAAGTCAGAGACAGTTTGAACTTCACCACATCGCAGAGAACGTCCCTAAAAAACATCGGCTTCACAGAGAAGGGAATCTATCTTGAAGTCAATCCTGATAATGTTCCTTACTCCACTGCTGCTGTCTATTCGAGTCTTGACGTGGAAGGCACCAAAGCTGCAAATATAGATGACCTCGCTGTATTAAATGAAGCTGACATTGGCTTGAAAGTTGGTGAACCAGTGGAGATCCACAAGTATGTTGGCGTTGTTAGTTCCGAGTTTAAGGCACATCGCTGTGCAGGCGGCGACGAACTAGACCATGCCATTAAGATTGTTGAATTTGCCAAATCCGTGGGCCGTGACGAGCTATTTCAATCCCATGAATCGGAATGGTGTTCGCAATTCCAAGAGACCAACATTGACATTCCATCTGATCAATTGTTAACCTTGGCAGCGAGAGCCAGTCTTTATCACTTATTGGCCAACACTCAAGTCAATGCTCACGGCTTAACATCTGCCTTAAGTACTGCCGGCTTGTCATCTGACAGTTATGGTGGTATGGTTTTCTGGGATACTGATCTCTGGATCATACCAGCCATTGTTCCATTTGCTCCAAAAGTTGCGAAAGCCATCGCACATTACAGAAACTACACCAGAGGCCAGGCGTTGGAGAACGCTCAAAGTTATGGGTATGACGGTGCTGCGTATCCTTGGACCTCAGGTAGATTTGGTAATTGTACCTCTTCGGGGCCTTGTATTGACTATGAGTATCACATCAATGTTGACGTTGCCATAAGTTCATGGTTGTTATATATTGCTGGTGAAGATGAGGAATATTTGAGATACACTACATGGCCACTGCTACGTGATGCAGCTGATTTCTTGTCCCAATACACCACATTTGATCAAAAAGTTCAGAAGTTTGTAACGAGGAACTTGACTGATCCTGATGAGTATGCCAATCATGTTGATAACGGCGCCTTCACCAATGCTGGTATTGATACTTTATTGAAATTGACCTTGATTGTTGCTAAGCATTTGAACGAATCAATCAATCCAAGGTGGGTTGAAGTTAACAACAACATCTACATGCCAGTCTCCAGACATGGGATTATCTTAGAGTACAGTGGGATGAATGCTTCGGTTTCCATCAAGCAAGCTGACGTTGTTTTACTCACGTTCCCATTGGAATATGTCACAGACCTTGAACAGGCTAAGAACAACTTGTTCTATTATTCCATCAAACAAGCAGATGTTGGTCCTGCTATGACATTTCCTGTTTTCACAGTGGCTTCTGCCAGGCTTCTAGATTATGGCTGCTCCTCACAAAGCTATTTACAACGGTCTGTGTACCCATACATCAGATCCCCATTTGCCCAATTCAGTGAGCAAGCAGATGACAACATCTTGACTAATGGCGGTACTCACCCCGGTTTCCCCTTCTTGACTGCCCATGGTGGGCTCTTACAGGCTATTGTCTATGGTATATTAGGCTTGAAATATTCAGGTAGGTTGAATCAAGAGACTGGTAAGATTGAAAGATTCTTGAAGTATGATCCTGTTCAAGTCAAGTCTATGCCTGGTGGTCTGAAGGTTAATGGGTTTAGATACATGAATCAAATCTTGGATCTGGTGTTGAATGATGATGAAGGTATTATCTTTCACAAAGGTGACGAACCTGTGTTGATCGAGGTGTTTGATAGAGTAGGTAGAGCAGGAGGTAATTACACGATCCTTCCAGGCGACGTCTTCAGAGTTCCAGTTTATGTACCAGGGCTTAACATCAAGGATTCTTTAACAGAATGTCATCCAATCTCCAACTTGACCGCTGGTTCACCTGGTGAAGTTGCCTTATCTGCTATCGATGGCAATAACTACACCTATTGGAAGCCATTGACTCGTGATCCTGCCAGGTTATTGATTGATTTACAAGATGAGAAGAAATTAACAAATGGTGTCATCGTTTGGGGGGCTAGACCAGCCAAGTACTTCAGCATTTACGTCATTGACGATGACATCCTTACCGAGTTTGAGGATATTTACATCAACCTTGACAGTGTCTCCGTCAAGAAGATTCTTGACAGCTACCCCGTTGAGATCAGCGTACCATTTGATGAAAGATACTTAAAGGAAGTAAGATTGCTTCCAAACAACGAGACCTACTTCGATATCCCGGATTATGAAAGTTCGAGCTCACGTTATGTCATTTTGGAAGTCGTTGATGCTATTGACCCACAGGGAAAGGGAGGTTCTACCATCAATGAGTTTGTTGTCTTTGGATGAACCAGACACTCTAAAAATATATGCATGTTTCTACAATTATTGAATTCGGATTCAAGCGTAGTAGGGAGTATTTAATTGACTTCGTGTAACGCTGTTGAGATAGCAGGATAACAACCACTGATCTGGTATTAGGTGCTGGTAATTTATCAAGGCTCTTTATATAGCATCGACTCTGTTCCGTTTAAAGCTCGCCTTCACCAACACTGATTTCTCCTTCAATATTTGTTCCTTATTGCCTAAATTCCATCGAGGATTCTTCCTCAATTAGATCAATAAAAGAAGGTAAGCCTCCAAGAGTCAATCGAGTACCACCATGTGAACGTGAGGACAGATGTCACTATTGCATGGCACAAACGGTGGATGCCACGAGTGATTCTGGCAAGTTTTAGGTTAGTGCCTGGCCGAAAGTTATCCGCTTTTAACCATTTTAAAGAGAGAACCTTTTGGCAGGTTTGTTCTGAATGTAAGTTTATGCATCTCGTATTTTACCTTTTTTTAGCCAGTTTCGCAAAATTTCACGTTTTGACGTAAAAAAGACTTCGACAGCAATCTGTGATGACCTAAGAAGCACGAAAAAGTCTCACCAAGTGCAGAATTTGGGTTAAAAAGATACAAAGACCAGACAATTGAAATTACACAAACAATCCATTACTACAGATGCTATTTATAGCCACTAAACAGAAGTTCAGTAAGCCGATTTTCCTGTTTTGATTTTTGTTTCCCGATCCGGTATAATCAAAAGAAAAGACCAGAAAATTTTGTTAATACTCGAGAGGAAATGTAGAAAAGTTAGACGCAAAGCTTCGACCTTTGGAGAAAGTTTGAGAATACCAAACTAAAACTTTTTCAAGCTCTCCCTTTTAAACCACCCCAAGACTACATTCACATAGCGAAACCTCACATTCGTTGCCCTTATACCGATACCCTTCCCTTCGCTTCGATCCGAGATCTGTGATTTGAATCTAAAAATACCCACAACATGAAAGTTTCTCCATTGCAACTAGGTGTTGTCTTCACCTCCTTGTTTGGGTTTGTAACAGCCCAAGACTGGACTGTGTGTAACGCCACCCAGTCCTGTCCTGAGGAGTTACCATGCTGTAACCAATTTGGTGCCTGCGGTACTGGCCACTACTGTCTAGGTGGTTGTCATCCAGAGTTCTCATTCAAACCAGAAGCCTGTATGCCTATGCCTGTTTGTAAGAATATCACAACAGACTTCACCTCCAAGGACATATTCATGGACCAAGATGATTACTTAGGGGACGCAGATGAAGCTGATTGGTTATACAGCGGTTACGTTGAAGACTTTGATGACACCGTGCTGGTGGCTATGCCAAATGGTACTACTGGTACCGTTATTTCATCTACCCGTTTTGTTTGGTATGGTAGAATCAAATCTACATTCAAAACTTCCAGAGGTGCTGGTGTCATTACTGCTTTCATTCTTTTCTCAAACGTCCAGGATGAAATCGATTGGGAGTTTGTTGGTTACAATTTGACTGATGCTGAAACCAATTTCTATTACCAAGGTGTCTTGAACTACACCAATGTGAGAAATATCGATGCAAGTGATACTTTTGAAAACTACCACACTTACGAAGTTGACTGGAGAGAAGACAGAGTTGACTGGTATCTAGATGATCAACTTGTCAGAACATTGAATAAAGCAGACACTTGGAATGATACCACCCAATCTTTCCATTTCCCACAAACACCATCGAGAGTTCAATTCTCACTATGGCCTGGTGGTTCTTCTCAGAACGCTGTCGGTACCATTGAATGGGCTGGTGGTTCCGTTGATTGGGACTCTGAAGATATCAAGGACTACGGTTACTACTATGTCAGACTAGCTAATGCCAGTATCCAATGTTATGACCCACCAGCCGGGACAACTATTGATGGTAATACTTCATACATTTTCAATTCAACTGGTAAGTTTGATCAAGAATTCGTTATGATCTCCAACAACGGTACTGTCTTAAGCTCTGAGGACGATTCCGGGTTAGACGCCAATGAATCCAGCTCTAGCTCATCTGGGAGCTCATCCTCGTCTAACACCAAATCCAGCAGCAGTAAAAGCAGCAGTAGCAGCACTAATACCAAGACCCAGACAACTGGTACAGATGTGGCCACCACCACCAATGCTGCAAATGACAATAATGGCCAAGCCACAACCACCTCATCTACTTACACCTACACGGGCTTCATGCAGTTTGCCGACAGCACGACTGCTAATGTGGCCGGAGCTTCTTCCAGCAATGGAGGTATTGGAGTCGCTGCAGGCTCTTTATTGTCACTACTTGCTGGTTTTGCTAGTTACCTATTGGTCTGATATTCTCACTGTACCTTATCTAAACGCTAATTGACGCCTATGACTTACAAAAGGAACGCTAAGAAGTGCTCGTAGAGAAGAAAAGTAGCCAGTTATCAGAAAGAAGTAACTGCTCCCAGCATCTACAATTGATTGTATCTAAGGCACCATAAGTTAGAGTGAGCTTCACCGTAGGGTGACCGCCATATTTTCGCGGATTTTTCGCGGGTCTTCTGCTGTTTGTTCGAGACTTTCACCTGTAATCAAAATCCTTGGAAAAGCGAAAGTGAACACGCGTGTAAAACAACAACTTCAACCCACTCGCAACGGCCCCACGCCTTCTCAATTGGACTATAAAAGCGTAACCTTCCACGTTACCTGACACCAATCTGCCACACTCCTCATAGTTGGTTTTGTTTAGAGAAAGTTACGGCCTGTTTCAAGATGAAGATGCTAACTAAGGTATGTTTTGCCTCGACAACAGATCTGGCGAAATCAGCGATGATCCGGCTTTATAGCGCTGATTTTAACCACTTTGTTGCTTTCTGTCGCTGAATTGAGATACTAACCTTTTCTTCCAGTTCGAGTCCAAGTCTTCCCGTGCGAAAGGTGTTGCCTTCCACCCTACAAGGTAAGCACACAGTTAACAAATACAAATATTGTTTGATGCCTTTTACTAACTACTACTGCAGACCTTGGATTCTTGTTGCCTTGCACTCCTCCACTATCCAGCTATGGGATTACAGAATGGGTACCTTGATTGATAGATTTGAAGAACATGAAGGTTCTGTCAGAACTGTTGATTTTCACCCAACGCAACCATTGTTCGTTTCAGGTGGTGATGATTACACCGTTCGTGTTTGGTCCCTAGACACCAGAAAATGTTTATTCGGCTTGACTGGTCACTTGGATTATGTTAGAACCGTCTACTTCCACCACGATCTACCATGGATCATCTCAGCTTCCGATGATCAAACCATCAGAATCTGGAACTGGCAAAATAGACAAGAAATTGCCTGTTTAACAGGTCACAACCACTATGTCATGAGTGCCCAATTCCATCCATCTGAGGACCTTGTTGTCTCTGCCTCCTTGGATCAAACCGTCAGAGTCTGGGATATCTCAGGCTTAAGACAAAAACACTCAGCTCCACAAAACAACCTTTACGAAGATCAATACAATCGTCAACAAGTTCCACAACAAGATATCTTTGGTAACACTGATGCCATTGTTAAATACATTCTGGAAGGTCATGATAGAGGTGTAAACTGGGCTTCATTCCATCCAAGATTACCATTGATCGTTTCAGGTTCTGATGATCGTCAAGTCAAATTATGGAGAATGAGTGAGACTAAAGCCTGGGAAGTTGATACCTGTAGAGGCCACACTAACAACGTTTTGAGCGTTGTGTTCCACCCACATGAAGATTTGATCATCTCAGTTGGTGAAGATAAGACTATTAGAGTCTGGGATCTGAACAAACGTACACCTGTTAAGCAATTTAAGAGAGACAATGATAGATTCTGGCTATTAAGTGCCCATCCTCAAATCAACTTGTTCGCTGCTGCTCATGACTCAGGTGTCATGGTGTTCAAACTAGACCGTGAAAGACCTGCTCATACTGTGGTTCAAAATCACTTATACTACGTCAATAATGAGAAACAGGTCCAGATCTTTGATTATGACAAGCAAGTGTCTTCATTGCCAACCCTGTCTTTGAAAAAGATCGGTAACGCGTGGAACAACTTCAGAAGTTTGTCCTACAACCCAAGTTCTCGCTCTTTGTTGGTTACCACTGGTGAGCAATACGCCTTGGTTGGCTTGCCAAAAGATGCCACTGGTGCCATTGAGCCACAAGATTTGAAACTAGGTGATGGTAGCTATGCTACTTTCATTGCTCGTAACAGATTTGTCGTTTACACCAAGGCCACTCAATCATTAGACATCAAAGATTTAGACAACTCCACCACCAAGTCAATCAAATTGGATAATACTGTCAAAGATGTCGTCTATGGTGGTCCAGGCACTGTGCTATTGCTGAAGAACAATGCTGTTGTCCATTACGACGCTCAACAAAGAAAAGTTTTAGCAGAAGTTCAAGTCAACAACGTTAAATACGTTTCATGGTCATTAGATGGCCAATACTTGGCTTTACTAAGTAAGCATACCATCACGATTGTCAACAAGAAATTGGAAGTCATTACTTCAATGCATGAAACCATCAGAATCAAGAGTGCTGCTTGGGAAGAAACTGGTGTATTGTTCTACTCGACTCTGAACCACGTCAAGTACACTTTGTTGAACGGTGACAATGGTATAATCAAGACTTTGGAATCAACTTTATACATCACCAAGGTTTCAGGTCAAGATGTTTACACTTTAAACCGTAATGGTGAGGTTGAAATCGTCAAGATTGATTCTACTGAATACCGCTTCAAGAAAGCACTAGTGAATAAGAACTTCTACGAAGTGTTACGCTTGATCAAGACTTCAAAATTGGTTGGTCAAAACATCATTGCCTACTTACAAAAGAGCGGTTACCCAGAAGTTGCCTTACAATTTGTTCAAGATCCTCAAACCAAATTTGAACTTGCCTTAGAATGTGGTAACCTAGAAGTTGCCTTACAAGAAGCCAATATCTTGGATTCCACTTCCATCTGGAACAAATTGGGTGAAGAAGCCTTGAGACAAGGTAACACTCAAATCGTTGAGTTAGTCTATCAAAACCAGCATCAATTTGACAAATTATCCTTCTTATACTTGATCACTGGTGATTTCGGTAAGTTGGCTAAGATGGAAGCCATTGCTGAACAACGTGGTAGCATTGGTTCATTGATTCAAAATACGTACTACAATAACTCCACCGAGAAGAGAGCCGCTGTTTTTGCACAAGCTGGTTCGTTGCCTTTGGCCTATGCCACTGCCAAGGCTAATGGTCATGAAGAACTGGCTGCTCAAATTTTGGAACAAGCTGGTCTATCTGAAGATGACATCGAATTACCAGAATCTGAACCAACTGAAAGAGCTAAACCTGTTGTCTCTGAACCATTACAAAACTGGCCACTGAAATCAGCTTCCTTATCATACTTTGAAAAGGCCATTTTGGGCCAATTAGATGGCTTGCACATCTCTGAAGAAACCGAAGATGATCAACCGATCGCCAAGTCTGCTCATTCCGCTTCTGCCTTTGAAGAACAGCTATTTGAAGACGAAGAACTAGGAGAAGAAGATGGTGGCTGGGATCTAGGCGAAGAAGATCTGGAAGTTGATGATGAATTTGAAGAAGTTGAAGTTGATCTAGAAGAAGGCTCAATTCCAACTGGCGAGTTAGTACATTGGGTTAGAAACTCCAAAGTTGCTGCCGGTTATGTCGCTGCCGGTGGTTTTGACATTGCTGCTCAGTTGTTGAATAGACAAGTTGGTGTTGTCAATTTTGAACCATTACGTGAACGTTTCTTGCAAGTTTACGAATCATCCAAGCTATCACTAGAGGCCTCTGAAGGTGTCCCACCAATTAGAACATACATCCGTGCTGATACTGAAGAAGATGATGTTCAGAAAATCCTACCTTTCTTACCAGGTATTGAAACCATAACGAAATCAATCAATGATGGGTTTGCCCAGTTTAGAAACAACAAACTGGACGAAGCCATTGAAACCTTCCGTAATGTGATATACTTGGCCACCGTCACCGGTGTTGATAACCAGGATGATGAAGAGAAACTATTGGAAGGCATCACCATTGCTCGTGAATACATTTTGGGTCTGTCCATTGAGTTGAGCCGTCGTTCAATCGAATCATCAGATGTTAAACGTAATTTGGAGTTGGCTGCTTACTTTACAAAGGCTGAATTGATCCCACAACATAGAGCTAATGCATATCAAGTGGCTTTGACCCAGTCATTCAAACACAAAAACTATGCATCTGCTTCTCACTTTGCTTCAAGATTCTTGGAATTGGTGACATCAGGTCCTCGTGCTGAACAAGCCAAGAAGATCAAGGCCAAGTCAGACTCTGTTGCTCGTGATGCTGTTGAAGTTAATTTTGACCCAGACGTTGAATTTGACGTGTGTGCTGCCACCTACACCCCAATATATAAGGGCTCACAATTTGTCACAGATGTGCTAACTGGTGCCAAATACCAACAATCTGAAAAAGGTAAACTGGATAAGATAGCCAAGTTGTCTATTATCGGTGCTCCGGCTTCTGGCCTAAAAGTTCGTTATTGAACGGTGTTTGGAGGAGCCTGCATACGCGAGAAAGAACTCTATTTAGGTGTAAACTATTACAATTATGCACAATATTGATGTTTAGAGAAAAGGCTTGTAGGAAGTTGCAATTGGTTAAACATCAACAAATTCGCGGGTTGATGTTTTTCCAAAGACGCGTAAAATCATTGGAAGGTAAACAAATGAGAAACGTAAGATCCACGAATAAAAAACAGTGAAAAGGATACAATGCCGTAAGTCACTTGTCTCATATAGTTGCATTACACCACTAACAGGATTCCAGTGAAATTATCACCCTTCAAGTGGGCCAGTGTGGGAATCAAGTCGGCCAACAATTCTGGCACCAATTGTGCAAAGAACACGGAATCAAGCAAGACGGGACGTCTGACGTGACAGAGAAGCGAGAGGATGAGACAAAGATCTTTTTCAATAACAACGGCGACAGATATACACCCAGAGCGATTCTCCTGGACTTGGAGCCCGGCGTGATCTCCGATGTTAAGAACCAAACAGACAACTTGTTCAACGAGAGAAACATACACATCCCAAAGGATGGTTCAGGTGCGGGAAACATATGGTCAAAGGGTTATGACTACGGTAATGAGCATGCTGAAGAATATCTTGAGATGATTGATCGTGAAATGGACTCTTGTGACAACTTAGAGGCATTTCAATTGTTCCATTCTGTCGCTGGTGGTACCGGGTCTGGTCTTGGGTCACACTTATTGGAACTACTATCTGATAGATACAACAAGAAGCTTACGGTCACATATTCTGTGTTCCCAGAGAGTGTTGCTTCTTCAGATGTTGTGATTCAACCATACAACACCGTGCTAACCTTAAGAAGACTAATAGAATCATCAGATGCTAACATCGTGTTTGAAAACAGTGCGCTACGAAGCAATGCTGTTAGAGTGTTTCAAGAGGTTGGTCAAAATGATGAAGTTAATAAAAACCAGTTGATCTCAACAGTGATATCCGCTACTACTAACACATTGAGATATCCTGGATACATGTACAACTCGCTTACGAGCATAATATCAACGTTGGTCCCAACTCCAGATTTGCATTTCATTATTCCAAGTTATTCACCATATACATCAGACTTTGTGGAGAATGCAAAGAGCTTTAGAAAATCGACTGGTTATGACGTGATATTGGAGCTGCTCGATAAGAAAATCAAGATGATTGACGTTGACGATAAACACAACTCCTACATCTCCATTTTTGACATTCTGCAAGGTGATCTAGAGAAAACAGATGTTCAAAAAGCCATCATCAAAGCCCAGCAGCGTGCTAAGTTTGTCCCTTGGAGTTCATCATCTGTCCATTTTGCGTGTGGTAAGAAATCTCAACA
Source organism: Taiozyma onychis (assembly GCA_030582435.1). NCBI lineage: Eukaryota > Fungi > Ascomycota > Saccharomycetes > Phaffomycetales > Wickerhamomycetaceae > Taiozyma > Taiozyma onychis. The sequence continues at coordinate 45,291 of JAKTWU010000006.1, forward strand.
TTTAGTTACCCCAAATTACAACCATGTCAGCGGGCTAATGTTATCAAATTCTTCTTCAATCATAACACTTCTCGATAAGACATGCAAACAATATGACAAGATCATGAGAAGAAATGCCTTCCTGGGAGGTTATAAAGACGGAAAGTTGTTCCAAAATGGGTTGGAAGAATTCGAGGAATCAAGAGAAGCTGTTCAAAGTGTCATCAACGAATACAAGGCTGCAGAATTGGTATCATATCTTGACGATGATGAGGACGAAGATGTTGAATTATGAAGGTCAGAGGTGTCATCTAGGGTAATATACGCCTCTTCCTTTTCTCCTTTGTTTCTGAGACTTTGTTCCTGACACCTTTCCCAAAAAAGATCTCAATGCCAGATCTATTCACGCAGGGCTTCAGAGTTGATAGGCTTTTTGAGATTTCAGAAGCTCCTCTTGTTACTTACAGTCTACACTACTTCATAAATGTTAGCTAGTATCTCAATGTTATAACTTTTAGGCTTCATCATCACCTTCACCACTTCCACCTTCACCTTCACCGTCATGGCTATCACCAGTTCTAACTTCACCAGTTCTACCCTCACCATCAACGTCATTACTATCAGCAGTTCCAACTTCACCACCTCTACCTTCACCATCAGCTTCATTCCTATCAGCAGTTTCACCTTCATGAATGACAGGTCCAGCCTCCTCATCTCTTTGGGAAACTATTCCTAGGTGTTCCATGGAGAGATATCTCATGACCATATCGAGGGTCCAATTGAATACTATGGGCAACTTGGTTACAAGGACGATGTTCATCGCCTTAAGGAGCGATATTCCAGGCTTTTCTTTTTGGAGAAGATATGGTCTGGTTGCTAACGCGGCCCACACAATGAGTGTGACCGTCACAAGTGAGCAAATTTCGATTGTGCAATTTAACATCCAGGGTATGTTTTCTTGGTTAATATGGATGGAGAAAGCAATCCGTTGAATCTTATTTCTTAGCACCAAAGCTAAGATGAGATATCTAACCAAAATACCAGCGCACACACCTCCAATCATGATACCAGTGCAGGCTGCTGTCTCTTTCGCAGTCATTTTGTGATACTCTATTTGAATAGTTTTGGTTTCCCAATATTCTAGGGCAAATTCAAGAAGGAAGAAGATACCAACAACTAAACAAAGGGTAATCGGCAACAATGGCTTCCAACCCCTGGAAGCCACCATTTTTTCAACATATCTGTCTAATCTGGGACACTCGAAACGTTTTAATTCGTTTTGTCCGTGTAACCATCTCTTATCTGTTGCCATCTTTCTGTAGTTTTCGAAGACCTTTTCCTGTTTTAGAGCTAATTCAGTGTTGAACTCAGTTATTGGGAACTGCAATAAACGTTGACACCTATCAGCTTGCTCTTGGAGAATCTCGTCAAGAAATTCGTTAGCTCTCTCCACTTGTTGTTCGTTTTGTAATCTTGAGACAGTGCGTTGAACTGGCACAGTACTTGAGTTAGTGTTAAGGCTCATATTGGGTGGTTGGCTTTGGGCTTAGCTGGATGAAGATTGGCGTCTCAAGTTGAAAGAAGACAGGGACCCCACCATTGAGCTTCAGAACCACAAGAGTTGTTGCCATATGAACCACAAAAAGGCTCTGGCTAAACCTTGAACCACAAACCACAAAACGGCGGCAGTTGAACCACAAACTACAAACAATCTGGAGGGAAGTTGAGGATAGTAGACATATATCTCTTCTTTAGCGGCTAGCAAAGAGTCTGCAATGCAGCTCGTGAGAAGCTATCGATAGGCTTCTTAGACACTTCAAAGCCCTTTTTTCGCTCACCAGTCATCCAATGTGTCGTCTGTTAATCTTCTTAGCACTCGGAAATACTCAGATCTCCTTAATAGAATCCACTGACTGGCAGATTCTTGAGCTTTGATGCTGTGTGTATTCCACCATGTTGTGTCCAGGTAGTTGTCTACAGTGAATGGCCTACCATAAATTTGGTATTGCTGCCTATCGAACCAGTAGACCACTCGGTGATTGAAGTGACTTGTACAAAAATCACCAGCTAAGCCAAAATGATGAGCATCCCGGAGATAATCTCGAGGAGATAGGTAATAAATAAACTTCAAACCTTGGAGCATTTTCTCCCATCGAAATCTGAGAGTTTTATGAATTTTAGGATTGTAATCGACACGCCTGATTTCTGTTCCCTTGATGTATATTCCAGCTGTCCTCGTGGGCAAATAGATACTATAGGGCCCTCTGATAAACCTCTGACTCTCAAATTCGCTCTCTGAATCCATGAATGATGGCCAGAAGTGACCGAAATTCTTTGAAGGACGAGCCTCGCAAGTAAAAACCGTGGTCAAAAGACCGTTATTCACCGTGTGAGCAGCAAATTTTTTAACAAAATATCTGAAACGAATACTCTGTTTCATTCCGTTCCTTCTCTGTACGTTAAGTGCATTGTTGACATCAAACACTATTGGCCATGAAGTAGCTATCACTCTGTAACCTTGTTCACAACGGTTGAAAATTCCCTCAGAAACTGTAATGATGAAGAACAATCTGGTGACCTTTCTGAGGTTCAGGATGACCTTGGACCTGAGAATATCGTACTTGACAAACGGCGAAATGAAGAGCCAAATTGAAATGGATCTATCTATGAGCTGAGCTATCTCTCTGTTCTCGCGGAGTTTGATGAGGAAGTCCACAGATTCAGCGTCATTCGGGTGGAAATCTTTCTTGAGGAGCTCAAAAATCTGGCATAGGATCTCCTGTGGGAGACACTGCATTGCTGATAGAAAGGTTCAGCACCAAGGAAGGCCTTGATAATGAGAGCTTTGGTGTTACAAATGTTTTTGCTCCGAGACATATGAGAAGAGCGGATTAAAACACACTTCTCAGAGACAATGAGCCGAAGGAGACTAGTTATTGATCGCTATGCTCGCCATGCTCGCCATGATGCTAAGTCCAAGGTTCTCAGAAGCGGTCGAACTGATGGTATCTTTGATACTGACTTGGTGAATAACAAACACTACAGGTGACTTTGTTGCCTATGGTAACATCAATCTCTTGAATTCTTCTGGTAAGGACAGCTGCTTTATTATAACCACCGTGCAGCTATTGATCTACCGGTCTCTGAGTACTTGTGGCACGTTCACTGGACTTTCTCGTGAGTTATTTAGTGCTAGAGTTCTGTATATGTTAAAATTATACTAGTAAAACTTGGAAGCATAATAGTGAGTTATAAAGCCCTACTAACTTTTTAGTGTAGACAGGCTGAGATATGGTATTAAAATGCTCTCTGTTCCAAAAAATAGTGATGCTGGTGACGTGATTGAATGAAAAGAACGGAAGGTGAATACTGGAAAAGGTCAATGATATGGAAGAAAGAATAACTGGAAATTTAACAGAGGTTGAGACGACTGAAGCCTAAAGCTAAGAACAAAGTCAGAGCAGAGCCAACACCTACATTGTAAAGCCCTGAAAGAAAAGCGGTAGTATATAATAAACAGCGAAATTAGCACCACGGCTGGCTCACAGCGACCCACTGAACAGCCTTGGGGTGACGCTATAGCCTCAAGATTCGCATCAGGATCTTTTAGAAGAAAGTTTCGTAAGACACCAAAACTACACCCACAGCACCAGTATGTAAATAATACAAGTGTTACCGTGTGAATATTCTTTGCTAACTTTTGTGTAATTGAAATTGGCTATGAAGAAAAATAGGTTTTTGAGGGCCAGAATATTGGAGTAATGGTAAAAGGTCCTTTCTCCAAGCATAAATGAACTAACTATCAAGACTTCAAGAGGGTTTCCTAAGTTGATGGTATTCTATTCAGAATATCGTTCAGCTCTTGAACTTAACAGATTTGGACAAGTTCTTCTTGATACCAGTCATCTCACCTTCATATGCACCAGTAGGAGTAGAGAAAACAGCACGAACAGATTTCAGTTTCTTTTGAGCCTTCTCATACTTCTTTCTCTTCTTAACACGCGAGTTTCTGTTATCCTTGTTTCTATGTGGTGTCAGACCCTTGTTCTTCAAAATTTGGTAATTGACAGCACGTTTACCGTCGTCATCAACATTCTCTTTCAGTTCAGCCAATTTACCTTCTTTAGCAGCTTTGACAGCGTCCCTGTGTAGCTGCATCCGCTTCTCTTTGCGCTCTTGGGTGCTTTGTTTCACACTGTTGTAGTAATCCTCCTGGAAACCATCATTGACAGATTTGGCAGCACTGGCGTCTTCCTCATCGAAGGAATCATTGTCGTCTAGGTCAGCACCGTTGTTATCGTTCAAACCACGTTTACGAGCTTCTTCAATCAATCTCTGTTGTCTCTCGAATAGACGCTCCTTGTATGGGATATCTAGATCACCGGTATAGCGTTCATCCTTCTTCTTCGCTTGTTGATCAATCTTGGAGGTGTAGAAACGTAGAGTCTTCTTACGGGCTTTCTTTTCTTCAGCATCAACATCAGCAATCTGGCCTTCAGCAAAATCTTCAACTGCTTGAGCCTTAGCCTTCTTGAACTCACGAGGTTTGGAGATATCAATGTCTAGCTCAATATCACTTTCCGACTCTCCCTCTTCTGGTTCTTGAAGAGTTTCATCAGCGGAATCAAACTCATCTTCGTCCTCAGAATCGCTGTCAATTTCATCCATCTTGGAGTCTAATGGCTTTTGATTCTTTCTGTCAATTTTACCCATCTTGGAGTTTAATGGTTTCTTTTGGTGCTTACTTCTATTGTCTTCCAACATACTAGCTTGTCTCCAAAGTTCTTTGGAACTTAAAATAGCTTCCATAACCGGATGTTCTTTCATAGTGAATGGCTCATCATCCCTAGATTGTTCAAGGAACACAGCAAAATAAGATGTTATGGAACCCAAGTACGCTGATAATGCAGTGAATTTGACATTAGAAACTTCATTTTGATTTTGACTTTTTGATAGGTCATCAAGTATTGGTTTCAATTTTGTAAGTTCTTTGGATAAGGGTATGTACTCTGGATAAGATGTGGATATTAGCTTCTTTCTGGTCTTCGGATCAAGTTTTGAAATGTCTTGTAGGGTTTGCTTGAAATCATCTTTGGAATCTAAGACGTCACCGTAATCGTGCTTTTTGGCATTCTTTGTCCACTCCTCTTCCAGTTCTTCATCGACATAATCATCAATGTGAAGCTCTTGTAGATGTTTCTTCTGCTGACGTAGAGCCTCTTCTTCGATCTGCTTAGCGGACTCTTCATCCTCAATCTCATCAGCACCGTAATAAGCACTCTTTCTATCACCCCAAGCACCTTCTTCCTCTTCTTCCAGTTCCAAGTCATCGTCCTTTTTACCAAAGAACTCAGCATCTTCATCGTCTTCATCAGCAACATTCACGTCTTCTTCGTCACTGTCGTCTTCAGAGATGTTCATGACGCTATCATCGCTCAGATCATCATCGTCTCTTTGGTACTTGAACCTTCTGGTAGGAGCAGCCTCCTCGAGTAGGATCTTTTCTCTCTCTGCGTGGAAGGCGTCAACCTCATCAAGGCCAAAGTCCTCTTCCTGAACGTCTCTCTGCTTTCTACTCTTTGCCATTAGGTCTCTGGTTGCTTCTTGCCCTGTCTCTGATCAATTTTGTGTCTCTGTCTGTGCATATAATAAAAAAAATTTCTTACGCGATGACTTCCGGGTAACGAATATTGAGTTTGTAAAAATTTATAACTTTACCCTAAACACCAGGCATTAATGTCACGGATTCACCTCTAAAACAGACCAGGATGTCCGATAAAATACCCACAAGCTCCCGTCTTGACTCCCTATCACGCCGCTCCACACCGGTTGCAAAACCCTCCCTGAAATTCAAGCCGAAAACTGTCGCTAGAAGAACAAAAGAAGAGAGAGATGCTGATGCTCCCACTGCTACAGAGACAAAGAAGACTCCACATGCTATCAGGGGCAATGCTGTTAGAGGAAGAGGCTCTACACGTGGGGGAAGAGGAGGTAGAGCTCTGGCCGGTACCCATTTGGTCCAGGCTGGTCCATTGGCCTCTGGGAATGTACTGAACGAGACAAGACAGAACATGTCAAGATCAGCTACACACTCACCAACTCCTGAATTTTTGAGTAAGCTACTGAAGAGAGAGGGCGATGGCAGTACAAGAGAAGGATCTGCCAGCTTGGACTCTGATGATGATGAGGGGGACCTGACCAAGATTAACATGAACAAAGAATACAAATTTGCCCCAGAAGATTCAGAATTGTTCCCAGTGAGAGCACCAAGAGCTGACCATATAGACACAGAAGTGAAGGTAAAACCAGAGACACAAGAGGTCCCATCGAGATCTACCACCCCTGAGTCGGTTCTTGATGGTATGAATGATGAAACTTTGCCAACTTCTGTAAAAGATGAACCTTTAGACAAAGGCTTGAACGACATATTAAAAGAGAAAGATGATCAACTCCATAAGAAACTTAACCAGCTAGAATTGAACACAAGTTATATTCCACCAGATGCCCTAGATGATGCTGAACACAGTGAAAAGCGACTGAATGACCACAAAGACATTGTCAAGCAAATCTTAGAGATTGATAACAAAGATGATAAGTACGTGTTCTTCCAACTACCAAGAGTGCTGCCAGAGTTTAAGAAACCTCAGGAAGACAGTGCAATTGAAGAAGAACATGACAAACCAAAGCTCAAGACTGAAAATGACCAAACCCGCCAAAGCGAACCACAACATGAGTCCCTTGAAGGGAAAATCGGAACTCTCAGAGTCCACAAGTCAGGCAAAGTGACCATGAAGATTGGTAATGTTGTCATGGATGTCACAAGAGGGTCCAAGGCAACCTTCCTTCAAGAAGTTGTGATGCTTGATAGAGGTGAGGACAAGGCCAGTTTCTTGGTGGGTCATGTCCAGGACAAGATTGTGGTTACCCCACGATTCGACTAGAGAAAGAGAAAGAGAAAGAGAAGCCTGAGAGTAGATTAAAACAGCATTTCAATAATTCTTTTTGCATTATATCAGAATAGAAGATGAATAGTAGTCATCCATATGATATTACCAAGTAATTACGTAATAGATAAGAAAGATTCGCGAATTTTTGTCTTTATATAAAGGGAAATTGATAAAAGTGTCACAAATTTGAAAGGGAAACCACGCAAGTTAGGCGGAGATAAAGGGCCTTCCACAGAACCAGGAAGACCATTGACTCTACCAATCACTCACATTTGCTAGTGCTACTGTTACATACAAATCACATCGCTGAACTAATATCGTCCATTGTCCCTACCTAAGTCACACAGTGAGCAAGAGATGACTTCTCAACAACCGAATACCTTCTTGTCCAGGGTCTTTGGGGTCAACTCAACGTTCCCAGATGGTGACACAGAGCTTTCTAGCATACGGGATGAATACCACTCAGACGATCCCAGCCAAAGACTTGTAGGCGATAGCACACATTCAAGGAACACACAGACTCATAGACGTTCCATTATTGAGTCTGACCAAGACAGTGATTCCGATTACGACCATCACAGTATTGACTTGCATTCACACAACGATCTTCACAACGATCTGAATGAGATTAGTGAAGATAGTCAAGGAGAGGATGAAGAAACAGAAGGGGACAAAGATGACGAAGTTCCCTTGTCCATCATGGTCCACGGTACAGAGACAACGAAACCGCAAGAGAAGAGATCAAAGGTTAGCAGATTAACTGGATTATTGGCTCAAAGGCCAAAATCACCATTTGATATTGAGAACCAAGCTGCACCACTCCTTAAAGGCACAAATGAACCACCAAATGATCATATCTCATTCAAAAGAGAGTTGAAGAAACCAGAGTCATCATCGCCCTTTCAATCGGAGGAAGAACGAGTAAGGAGAGCCAAGTTAGGGATCTTGAACCCTAAGGAACGTGCACTTTGGAAATGGGCCAATATTGAAAACTTGGATAAGTTTCTTCAAGATGTTTATGCTTACTACCTTGGAAGTGGTTATTATTGTATTATGATGACTAAGATCTTTGATCTTGCTACCTTAGCTTTCATTGTCTTCTTTTCAACCTATTTGACAAGCTGCATTGACTACTCTAAACTAAAACTACCGGCTACCAAGAGCTTAGAGGATGTGAAAGTTGATCAGTGCTATGCTAACATTGGTGCTGGTTGGAAGCTTGGCTTATGGTTGTTTTACATCTATTTTGTCCTGAAGGTGGTTCAAGTTTATTTTGATGCAAAGCAAATTAACGAAATCCATTTGTTCTACAAACATCTCCTTGAAATTTCAGACACGGATCTACAAACTATCTCATGGCAAGTTGTTGTTCTTCGTATCATGTTATTGAAAGATCAAAATGCCATCACCTCCAATGTGTCTGATACCAAATCCAAATCAAGAATCGATGCTCATGACATTGCTAATAGAATCATGAGAAAGGAGAACTACTACATTGCCCTATTCAACAAAGACATCCTTGATTTGACCTTGCCTCTCCCATGGTACAAGGAAAACATTTTGACAAGGACATTGGAATGGAATTTGCAACTATGTATCTCAGGCTTTGTTTTCAATGAAGCAGGTCAAGTCAGACAGCAATTCTTGAAAGAATCCAAGAGAAGAGAGTTATCACAAGATTTGAAAAAAAGATTTATGCTTGCCGGTGTATTGAACATCATCTTGTCACCATTGTTGGTTGCTTACTTCTTATTGCTTTACTTCTTCCGCTATTTCAATGAGTACAGAAAGAATCCAGGCTCAATTGGTTCTAGACAATACACACCTTTAGCTGAGTGGAAATTCAGAGAGTTCAATGAGTTATATCACTTATTCCAGAGAAGATTGAATTTGAGTGTTCCTGAGGCCTCCAAGTACGTTGATCAATTCCCAAAGGAGAAGACAGTGCTATTCTTGAAGTTTGTTGCTTTTATTTCTGGATCTTTCGCTGCTGTCTTAGGTATGCTTTCCATCTTTGACCCTGATATGTTCTTCAACTTTGAAATCACCAAGGACAGAACCGTCTTGTTTTATATCAGTATCTTTGGTACAATCTGGGCAATTTGCCACGGTGCTATCCCTGAAGAATACCAAGTGTATGACTCTGAGGCAAGTCTGCGAAAGGTTGCCGAGTACACACATTATCTACCACCACACTGGCAAGGGAAATACCATACAGATGAGGTTCGTGTTGAATTCTGTGAATATTTTGCCTTAAAACCGGTATTACTATTGAGGGAGATTGCTAGTCTTGTCTTAACGCCATTCATTCTTTGGTTCTCACTTCCAAATTCTTCTGATAAGATTGTGGATTTCTTCAGGGAGTATTCCGTTCATGTGGATGGTCTAGGCTACGTTTGTACTTTTGCAATGTTTAACTTTGAAAAGGCCAATACTAAGAAAAAGGAACAAGATAATAAAAGGGCCAGAGGTGCTTATCACAAGTCCAGTGAGGATAAAATGCTGAAGTCATACTTATACTTTCTTGACAGTTATGGTCATAACCAAAATATGCAAAGAAATGGTTCAAGTCCGCATCAACACAGACAAGCTCCACATATGAGCCGATCCTTACACCAACCATCACGACATTTGGCGAACAACGCTGAGATCGACGAACCCGGGGCTCAATCATTCTTATTTGATCAATCAAGTCATCCAAAAGGTAGACTTGCACAATTTCGCGGGAGACAACCGTTTCATTTTGATCAACATCAGCCTTTGGGTGATTCCTATATTACAACATTGCCTAAGACTGATTTGAACGAGATCGAAGCAGATATTGGGAAGGAACCGGGTGTATTGGGCATGGTCAATCAATTTTACAAAGATTATCAAATATCACACTAATTTCGGAATCGTGTTGTAATGTTTTGCATGTAGTGTATATATCGTGGGTAATACCAGGTCATACAGAAGACACATATTCTATTAAGGCTTCAGTGTATTATCTTCATTACTATTTCTTCCCCTTACGAGCTTTCTTCTCTTTTTCATACTCGTTCTTTTCAGCACCTTCCACAGTGTTGATAGTGTTGAGGATTCTTGCCATCTTAGAGTGGTATGCATCTTGAGCTTCTTTTCTCTCCTTGATCTGTTGTCTAGCTTCGAATCTAGAATCTTTTCTAATTTCACGCAGGGTTATCTTTCTTTCATTTTTCAATTGGGCCTTCATCTTATTAATCTCTTGTCTTTGTCTATCATGGTCATAAGATTTCTTTTCTGGGTTATAATTCTCCTCGAATTTTGGTGCATAGGTAGCAATAGCCAATTTCTTGTGAGATTGTAAAGTCAAAGGTTTACGTTCATCTTTAGCAAACTTCAGTAATCTTTGGAACTTCAACGACAGTTGGTCAAGTTGTTTAAAATCCGGGAACGACTCTTTGTAATGATGTAGAATGGCAACGAACGGAGCAGCAATTTCCAACAAGGCAGTCTTCTCCTTCCAAGTGTCAAGAGCTAGGTCTAAGATTTGCAGTAGTTTCTGTAACAGTGACGTCTTATGATCATCAGTAAGTTCACGGTCAATGTCAGAAACTCTTAGTTCTGGGGCTTTTGTGGATAACTTGGTGATTGGGGACTTATGCTCTGGTGAATGCACAGTGATTGATGAATCTCTAATTTCAGATGGTGATAATGCCAATAGGCCTCTTTGTAGAAAGAAGGAAACTTCTGGGATATATCTCTTTGAGATTCTTTGATAGGCCAAGAAAGTTTCAGCAACGAAGGCACCACCGATCAAGGAGTTCAAAGATTCATACTTCAGCTGCTCTAAAGATTCACCCATGATGATGGATGCAGGTGTAACGACAAGATGGTAATGATCAGAAGTGGAGTAGATCAGCCCAACCAATGCAAAGAAGGTTAGGTCTGAAACCATCGGAAATTCGTCACCACCAGAGATGGTATCCTGGATTCTTTCATGGATTTCTTCCAGCTTGCCACGTAGGGCTTCTGTAAGTTCATTGTTGTACTTTTCAGCAAGCTTCTTCACGGTAAGGATCAAACCTTCTTGGATCTCTGAGAATGATTCAGCTTCAGCCTCTATTAGGTTAGATTCAGAAAGGTATAGGATGTGCTGAAATAAGATGATGGTGAAGTTTCCTAGTTTTTCCTTGTTGCCCGCTTGAAGTCTTGATGCGTATGCTTGTAAGATCTTGTTGATATGAGTTAAGGTGTCTTTGAACTCAATCTCTTCTAAGATGTCAAGGAATTCTTCATGGGATTCAGGACATGTGATAGTGACAGCTTTTGCCTTTTTGGGTCTACCAGAATCCCCCTCATTATCACTAGCAGAACCTTCCTCTTCCTCTACAGATAGTTGATGTTCATCATCAACGGCAAAACCCTCACCTTCGTCACCACTTTGGGCCCAAAAGTCATCATCCAAATCATCAGCTCCCTTTTCAGCAAAGTCTTCACCGTGCATACGTCTCAATCTAGCCTCTTCTAGTTCTCTCATCTTGGTGGCTCTCTCCAATCTTAATTCCTCTTCAGTTTTGGTCCGATCAGCTGGAGCAGCACGTCTTTCCATGTTTAATTCTCGAACGGATTGTTCATAACTGACGACGTCTGGATCCTTAGAAAACTCGGGTTGCTTCTGTTGTTTTGGAATGGAACCTAGTTCAGCGAGGACATCTTGGAACTCATCATCAAGATCACCAATCTTCTCTTCATTCTGTGTATGTAGTAGTTGACGCTGTTGCTTGTAAAATTTGGATTTAGCCATAACTTCCTGCATGACTTCAGCTTTGGTCTTTTTCTTAGGCACAGCAGCTTCATCTGTTTCTCCAGCATCCTCTCTATCCTTGATAGTTCTCTTCTTTGGCTTTAGGAAGTCATCATCACTGTTGTTGATATCATCTTCTACAAAATCATCTTGTAAAGACAATGATTTACCATAATGAGTTAGGCCTTCATCTATGTCATCACCAAAAGCTTCATCTTCGTTATCATCAAGATTGTAAAGACCGCTTTTTGAACTTTGAGCTTGTCTTTCACGAGTGAAACGTTGCAACATTTTCTCTTCTGGAGTTAAAGTGGAGTCTCTTTCACCGAAACGACGATCATTTACAGTACCAAGCTTATTCTTTCTGGCTTTCTTAGCTTCATATTGGATTCTTCTTGATTCTTCGCCAATCTGTTTGGAGATACCAGGTTTACCCTGAGCACCTTTCATCTTACTTGTGTCAACAACGGATTTCTTTCTGTTAACCTTCACTTCGAAAGGATTGAACTGCTCTCTAATCTTGGAAATGATTTCAGCTCTATCATCACGACGGGTATCAGATGGTGCCTTTTTGGAGCCCTTCTTGTGCTTGACGTTGGTTTGACCGGTAAGACCGTTCTCTTTCAGAGCAGCCTTCAGCTGCTTCAGTTGGGAACCAGCCATGATTGGTGTTTCTGTGTGTGTGTGTGTGTGGGAGATGTCTTCAGTTTGGGCATCGCATCGCTTAAACTTTTTTTTTCTTTACTTCAAGAAAAATTTGAGGCTTCAGCCACAATTTCGCGCACTCTCTTTCCATTAGCCACAATTTCTGTGGCTGGTGTGATATTACATAAGCGAGACCCACAATTCCGCGAAAATGGCCAAAATCCCAACTTTGTTAACATTCAATTCAGTTTGTATTTACAACAAACAAACACAATCGCCACAACACAGACACGGAAATGTCCAGAGACGCCCCAATCAAAGCCGAGAAGGACTTCACGGAGATCCTTGACGAGCAGTTCCCGCAGATTGAGCTTCTCGCTAAGGTAAGTGCTACTACCAAGGGATCGCCTGATTCCCAATTGGTTCTTTAGTGGCAACATTTTACTAACGACCGTTCAAAACAGTCCGATTACACAACTGCCTTGGAGAAATACTTGTTTCTTGAGAAACAAACTCGTCAAGCATCGGATTTAGCCTCATCTAAAAGAGTTCTCGCCAAGATTGTTCAATTGCTCGGTGACAACAACGACTGGAAAGGTTTGAATGAACAACTGGTGTTATTATCCAAAAAGCATGGTCAACTAAAATTGGCGGTTCAAGTATTCATCCAAGAGGCTATTGAATTCTTAGATAAGACCCCTGATGAATCAACAAAGGTCGAAGTCATTGACACCATTAGAACCGTGACCGAATCCAAGATCTTTGTTGAAGTTGAAAGAGCTAGAGTCACCAGAATCTTATCCAATATTAGAAGAAAAGAAGGCAAGATTGATGAGGCCACTGATCTCTTGACCGAATTACAAGTTGAAACTTATGGTTCCATGAAATTAAGAGAAAAAATGGAATTCATCTTGGAACAAATTGAATTGTGTATCTTAAAAGGTGATTTCACTCAAGCCACTATTTTATCAAGAAAGATTTTAATAAAGACTTTACAACAAGAAGAATATCAAGACATCAAGTTAACTTACTATCAACTTTTGGTCAAAATTAGTCTACACAATGATGATTACCTTGACATTGCTAGACACTATTTGGCCATTTATGAAATTGAAGACATCAAATCTGATATCAACAAATGGAAACCAATCTTGATCAATATAGTATACTTCATTATCCTATCCCCATATGACAACTTACAAAACGATTTGATCCATAAACTGAACAATGACAACAACTTGAAAAAGTTGGAACTTCACCACAAACTAGTCAAATCATTCATCACCAAGGAACTAATGAGATGGCCAATCATCAACGAGTTATACAGTCAAGAACTAAACCAAAGTGAATTCTTCAACAACAGTGATTCCAAGAACAAGAAACATTGGGATGATCTACGTGATCGTGTCATCGAACATAACCTCAGAGTTATTTCCACTTATTACACCAAGATAACATTGTCCAGACTAAATCAACTATTAGACTTGACTGAATCTGAAACTGAGCAATTCATCATTTCATTGGTCAACCAAGGCGTCATCTTTGCAAAGATTAATAGACCTGCCAAGATTGTCAGTTTTGCCAAACCAAAGGACTCGAATGAATTGTTAAACGAATGGTCAAACAACATTGATGAATTACTTGGCCACATTGAAACCATTGGCCATCTGATCACTAAGGAAGAGATGATGAACGGTATCAAATCATCAGCATAAAATGGTAAACAGCAACAAATTACGCCAAAATCGATAAAAAACTTGTCTCCTTCTTCCGTTAAACATTCTCAATTTAACTTGTAGGTTCCTCTCGATCTTCGTTTGCTGTACTTGATCTTCTCTTTTTGGCGCTCTGAACCAATTCATCCCATCTTTGCTTTAATTTTTGGATTTGAGAACTCAGTTTAGCGTTGTCCTTGCTTAAAGAATCAATTTTGGATTCATATTCGGTAATCCTCTTCCTTTCATGAACCTGGAGTTCCTTCTTTAAATTGTTCAAGCAATTCTTTATGTTGGTCTTTATCTTCTTATTGTAACTCTCGTAAACATGCAAGTTCTCACTGTACTTGCTTAGTAGTTGTTTCAGGGTGTAATTCTCCAACTCAAGCTCCTCAATGGACTTCCCTGAACATGGCACATTCTCTTGATTGATCATAATTTCAGGATCCTGGTCATTCTGTAACTTTGGCGTCTTCATCATGTTGTAAACCTGGATTTGAAACCTGGAAATCGGGTCCATATCACCATCTGCGTTCAATGACAGAGACTCCATGGTGGGGATCCCTCTAGCAGAGGCTAAAGACGCAGAAAGGTTGTTGTCTGATAGCTTACTCAGTAAAGCTGGGGTATTTGAGCCACTTGTCTTAGGTGTCAGCTGAGTCGTACCATTCCTTACGATTGTAGCAGCAAGACTGTTTAGCTCCAAGGCACGACGAGCACACTGCTCTTTGAGGAGTAATAGCGCGTCATTAATCTCTCGATTGTCTGTCTTCTGAATGTTTTCACCAAACTTGACACTTGCCTTGTTGTATAACGTTGAGGCGTCTTTAAACTGACGCTTTGCAACGAGTTGTTCAGCTTTATCAACTAATTCGTACCCCTGCAAAGTGTTAATACGCAACTAAATCTCCGCCAATGGATAAACTCACCAAAGAAAGCGACATTGTTTTGAGATTGCAGTGGTTCTAGATGCTTCTTCACTAGTACTTTCAACTTTCAGGTGATTCTTATCATTATCGCTTACGTAATAGTTGCATAGTTTCTTATCTAATCAGCATAGTATAATGCCAATGTCAATCTCACACACAATATTGAAATATGAATGCTCTGTTGAGTAGAATCATTGGCAATAGCTGAGCATCTATGGCCTGCTTCATGTAGTGGTAATTCCACAAAGGTGTATATTCAATTCATTAGTGATCAACAGGCTTGATATATTGTTTTGTACCCATCAGTTGTGATCTTGTGAGATGTTGATAGAGTCTCTTCCCTTTAAAGGACAAGTACTCGGCCCCATTGCATTGTAAGGAGGAGTTACATAACTGTGGAGTCACAATTATCAGAATCCTCCCATTGTTAACGGTTAATCAAAGGCTTCCTGTCCAATTTCAGGTGTAGAATTGTCGTTTCCTGGTAGAGCAACATATGAGAAGACTAAACCTCACATCGAGGAGAGCAGAGATCTGAAAAGCAGCCAACGAGAGGGAAACTAAGCAGTGAGAGAAATCAGTCGCTCACACGAGAAGATTCACGTGGTACTTGTACTGTTAGTTGATTTCATCGTCTCATTTGCTGTGTTTTGTACGTTAAGCTGAGATATATAGTTGGGAACAGCAGAAAAAAACACAAAAAACTTTGAAATTATTCCCCAGAACGAGATAAACACGCAGAAACTGCCTCAGCTCAGCCCTATTCTCTCCCTTTGTCGGTCATTTTAAAACCTTTATCCGGTTTAATATCACCTCCACGATTGTACTCCCAGTTTTTCACACCTGAAAACGACTACATATAGCACTAGAGACATTTGAGTCCTTTCGAACCTCTGGACCTTTCACATCCACAAGCCAAACAGTGCCCATGATGACTGAAGAGCTCATATTCACAGATGAGGATGAGTTCTGGACTTACTTGCAGAACGCGATTCTCACCGACAGGGTCCTTGACCAGTCAAAATGCAACCAGGCGTTTGTGGCCTTCTTGAAAGCCGCATCTGACCATATTCAGATCTATGTCAATGATGATCAAGATATGTACCGTTGTGCCTTATACCTCATAAATTCGGAACTCTACGAACAGAACAAGATCTTTTGTATTTCTAAGCTGTTGTCAATGCTAAACATGGAGCGACTAGAGACCAATTTCAAGTACTTTATCAGTTATGTACTATTGTTAGACTGCAAGAATGATAGTTCTTTGCTACAGAGTATATTGGACTATCAAGGCTTTTGGGTGGTTTACAAGAACATTTATCACAACTTTCAGACTTTACAGGTACTATCACAACACGAGGACGCTGAAGTTGGTACCATGTTTGTTTTGAAGAAGACGACTACAGTGCAGTTGGACTTATTGTTCCAGATTTGCAAGTATTTGTCCATTCCAGTCGAAGATTTGAAAAGGATTGACCATTTCTTTGTCAATTATATCTTTGAAAGTTTAATCGTTGCATACTCTGAGGAAGATGTTTTCAATGCTGCCAAATTCAAGTTCATCCTTGCTGTCAATGAACAATTCATGGTTGCTGCTAGAGACGGACAAATTGAAAACAAGGTCTTCACAGTAATTGCTAATCACCGTTTTGATTCATCAAAGAATTTCAATGAGTGTCTATTGATGTATTTTAATAGAGAAGACGACAGATGTCTACAAGTCATGATTTCCAAGATTCTTTACCTGATCTTCACAAACAATTCCACAAGCGACTTATTCTATCATAATGACTTAAACGTTTTAGTTGAAGTTATAATACGTGAATTAACTGATCTATCAGAAGATGAAGAAAACATCAGAAACACTTTTCTACGAGTCTTATACCCAGTGTTGAAGAATCCACACTTTCAACATACCCAACATAAGAGAACTGACTTGATCCATCTTTTGAAATACCTTGCTGGCCAAAGTGATATCAAATTCTGGAACCAAACAGATACAACAAAGAGATTAGCACTCAAGTGTTTGAATGTTGAATGGTTACAAGACAAGAAAGAGTCTCAATCTGAGCCTGAGCGAGAATTTGAGAAACCAATTCCTCTGGCGCTGGTCCCATCCAATGGCTCTGAAACGTCTCTGAACTCAATGTCCAAGAGACCACCACCTCCACCTCCACCTCCACGATCTCTACCTAAGAAATTGATCCATACGAGAAACAAATCACCACCTCCAATCCCTAGTCCTAGAATCCGATAGAGCTACATTTAACGAATCACACAATGATCAACCTCCTAATACATTAATGACTGCTTTATAATATGACTAGATCATCTTGTAGGATCTCAGCTAACTTTTCTGAAATCTCTTGGTTTGAATACTGATTACAGTCGAGGTCCCATTCCAAATATCTCTTTGTGATTAACTTCTGTAATATAGATGTTAGTACTTTGCCTCTCAGATCACAATGTACCCGTAATTGATACTCACGGCTTTATTGACCTTAGCCTCGTCTAAAGAATCATCTTTCAATTCTTTTTCTGATTGCAAGATCTCCCATGCTCTTTTGGTAATCTCTGACGGCACACCATTGTTTTCCGCACAACTAGGTTGTTGTTAGTATCATTAATCTCAAAACTTGGACTAGTTTCAACTTACATTATACCGAAACTATCTGTGGCTAGCCCTTCTTTCAACCCAAACAAATAAGTTAATAGTCTCTGACCTTCATCATTCGTAAACATAACATCCATATGATAATGCTTAACCTTGTCAACAAACATTAGCACTTTTTCTTTGAACAACTCATGAAAATGGGTAGTAATGAAGCACCTGCCCGGATTAACCTCGTTCAAGTGTTCAATGATGGCACCTAACAAAGCAGGCCCGCCAATAACGTCAGTACCTTTTCCAAATTCATCGACTAATAGGACACTATGATTAGTCTTCTGATGAATACAATTGGACATCTTTTGTAAATCAATGTAGAAAGTGCTCTGGCATTTGTCGATGGATCCGTGAGAATAAATCTTGGTCAACAACTTGTCAACAACGCCAATTTGTGACGATTGAGCAGGTATGAATGAACCAATGTGTGAAAGAAAGATGATTTGACCAATTTGGACCAAATATACAGACTTGCCAGACCCATTGGCACCTGTTATGATGGAGAGTTGACCTTCAGGAACCATTGTGTCATTCGCAATGAAACTATTGACTTGACTCTCAACCAAAGCGTTCCTGCCCTGATTGATTTTTAGAATAGGGTCTGAGACAATATCAGGTTTAGCAAAGCCCTGTTGTAAGGATGTATGGGCAATGGCACAGTAACAGTCCAAATTTGCCAGTCGGATGCAGGTCTTGATAATAGCTCGTTCATTCTCCAACACTTCCATCTGTAATTGAGTGAGGATCTCAATCTCAGCATCCACAATTATCTGATAAACGTCGCCATAGCGCTCATCGGCGCCTTCGGTGATCTCTTCTTTAAAGTACCAATTTGAAGCGGTACTGAAGACTTCCTTCCAGTCTTCTGGGACATGTTCTAAGGAGACAAATTTCCTGTCAATGGAGGTCAAATACCCTAACTGAGGAATGTACACAACGTTTAAAGCATCCTGTGGGATATTTGGGTTATTCTGACTGACAACGTTGGCAAATTCTGCTAGCATCCTCTCCAACTCGTTGTATCTCGCCCTTGCTTCATCCAATTCTTCATTGAACCCATCTTTCACGTAAACTCTTTGATTCAGAGCTGATTCTTCGAAGTCAATGACGGAACCAATGACATTCTCCATTCTTTCAAGAATTTTCATATCTTCTTTGTCCAAAAGATCATGAAATACATTTAACGGCCTACCACAATGAAGTTTACCCACAGCATAGACAATCTCAATGGCGTTTCTAAGTAATGCCTTCTTTTTATTCCAGAATGACAATTGTAACTTGTTGATAGTCAAACCATTCAAAATCTTGTAAATATCACCAATACCTTTTTGGCATTTAATGATGTCTTCGAAGTGAACCGCATTATCTTCACGAAGCAATGTCTCGACAATCTCCAATCTAGTTTGAATGATCTGTTCGTCGGCCTGTGGTGATTTGAATAGGTTTCTTAAATATCTCTGTCCCAAGCCTGAGCCACAATTGCAGATAAATAGATCAAATAGACAATGCTGTTCCTGTGAATTCTTGAAGATTTGGAGATCCAATAACGTGTCTTCGGATAAATACATCAAAGAATCAGCTTGGAAGATAGAAGTGGACCTCACTTGAGCCTCTAATGAAACCTCATCAAGATCTTGGTTTTGCAGAACAGATTGAATGAAGTTTTTTAGTGCATAAAAGCAAGATCTCTAAGTAGCCTGTTAGTACAATCCTAAGTCCAACTAAACATGTTCAACTTACAGAAACACCCAAGTACATATCTGTCATCAGAGAGCTCAATAGCGACTTATCTTCCACCTTTAGGGGACTCTGACCAGCAATCAACCCTTCCACTACTGAATCACTTAACCGCTGTCTGTAAGAGGTCGTGGAAACTAGATCAACAGTGAAGTTCAACTCAACAGCTACAGAGTGTTAGTAAAAAGACCCTCCTTGATGATTGATAACGGTAACAGGTGCGTACATTTCTTCTGAATAAACAGTGTAATCTCTTCTTCGAGTCTGACAGGAACAATGACCCTTGTGGGAGACAGCGAGTTGAAGATAACCGTCGTGGTGTCAATGGCTAAATCCTGAGGAAAGTTGGGCACAATCTTCAACTCCCCACTGTAGATGTCAAAGAGAACCCCACCGATTTGCCCAGCGGTGTACCCGAGCACTAAAACACGGTCTTCTTGTTCTTGGGTTTCCATCGTTCTTTGTTTCACGTTGAAAGAACGTTTAACATTTTTTCTGGAGGAATGGCGGCTATTTATACTAATTTCTCTCGGTCTCGCCCTTCATCTGTAATTCCTGCCACTGTTGGGCAAGCTCAGCCATGGCTGTCGAGTCCAAGGAGGCGTCAACAACGTCTTTTGGCACTTGGTTCTCGGAGTGCTCCTTGGTGGCAAATCTCCCCTTGTTTGTCTCTGAGATCAGGCGCAGATCGTACTCTTCGATCTTGTCTTCTGGATTAATCAGCGTCATTTCGTGCCATGTGAACAGCTGTGGGTCAGTCTTTCTGGAGAATGGGTTAATGTCCAGCAAATAAACTTTTTGAAATGGACGTGGTAAGTAGATATCAAACACGTAGTCATCGTCAGGGAAAGTATCCTTCAGCACGTCTTCGAAAAAATCATCAATCAGGTCTCTGAAAGTGTCTTTCAAGTTCTCCAGGTAGTCGTAGTAGTTCAGATCTCTCTGTGAGACACCAACGATTCTGTTATGTTTCACAAACACTCTAAATTCTAAAGCAGGATTGATATTGAACCATTTCCTTAAGATCAATTCGTAATCTTGTTGTGTAGATTTTGTGGTCTCGCTGTCTTCTTCTTCAACTTCTTCAAAGGCATGTGACAAGTCGTGCATGATGTAATTGGAGGCATTTAACAACAGGTAGACGTCAGACGCGTTCTCACATCTCATTGTATTAGTGGCCATGATCCAAGTGGCGTCTCTTGGTGCAGACCAGTTCAACTTTGGAGTGACAGCACCCCATTCTTTGATAACATCTTTAATCTCGTCATGCACCTCTTGAAACTCGGAGAAGATCTCTTCCACGGATCTCTTTGGCTGTTTTGGTTCTTCTTCTTCTTCACTATCATCTTCCTCTTCTTCACTGGACCAATCACTGAAGTCGTTATTCTCCCCAACTTCGAGGTCAAAACTGCCATCTTTTGGTAGATCGATCCCATCACTACTCAAGTAATCAATGAAAGCCTGTGGCAATGGCTTAATGATGCGCGACTTGGGAACATGTTTCTTGTAACGTGGGTACCATGAGCTGAAGGCACAGTTGATGATTTGCTCTCTGGTAACTTTGATCTCGTTAAAGACGGTCTCAGTCATTGTGAACGCTCTTCTTTATTAGTAACTCTTCAGAGAGCCAAAGTTCATCGCTTAGTAATTTTTTGTGGCAACGAAGAAAACCATCCGCGAATTCGTTCTATACAACGAAAGATTTCGCGGGTGATTTTGATCGCATCCACGGAAAAAAATAAAAATTGGCCATCGAAGTTAACGTGAATTGAAGCATTGAGAAGAAGCCTACAACATCGCCTTAACAATGTCCAAAGTCGCTGTGGCCCCATCCAATGCCACTTTTAAGAACAAGGAAAAGCCTCAAGAGGTCAGAAAGGCCAACATCCTGGCTGCCCGTGCTGTTGCTGACGCCATTAGAACTTCACTGGGCCCGAAGGGTATGGACAAAATGATCAAGACAGGGAGAGGTGAGATCATCATCTCCAACGATGGTCACACCATCTTACAACACATGGCCGTGCTGCATCCGGCTGCTAAGATGCTTGTCGATGTCTCTGGTGCTCAGGATGTCGAAGCTGGTGATGGTACCACTTCTGTTGTCATCTTGACCGGTGCTCTATTAGGTGCTGCTGATAAACTATTACAAAAGGGTATACATCCAACAATCATAGCAGAATCATTCCAAAGAGCTGCTAAGAGATCAGTTGAAATCTTACTAGATATGTCTGTGAAGATCTCCCTTGATGATCGTGAAGCTCTGATTCGTGCCGCTACTACTTCTTTATCCTCAAAGATCGTTGGTCAACATTCACATCTATTAGCTCCATTGGCCGTCGACTCCGTTCTTAAGATAGTAAATGAAGACTCTACAAATGTTGATTTATCAGATATCAAACTAATCAAGAAAGTTGGTGGTACCATCGATGATACAGAATTAGTTGATGGTGTCGTTTTAACTCAAAACGTTGTAAAATCCGCTGGTGGTCCAACAAGAATTGAAAAGGCTAGAATTGGGTTAATCCAATTTCAACTTTCACCACCAAAGCCAGATATGGAGAACAATGTTGTTGTTAATGATTACAGACAAATGGATAAGATCTTGAAAGAAGAAAGAGCATACCTGTTGAACATTTGCAAAAAGATCAAAAAGGCCAAATGTAATGTCTTGTTAATCCAAAAATCCATTCTAAGAGACGCTGTTAATGACTTATCTTTACATTTTCTATCCAAGTTGGGGATCTTGGTCATCAGAGACATTGAACGTGATGAGATTGAATTTCTAAGTAAATCATTATCATGTAAACCAATCTCAGACGTTGACTTTTTCACAGAAGATAGACTAGGTTCAGCTGATCTGGTTGAAGAAATTGAATCATCAGGTTCAAGAATTGTCAAGATTACTGGTGTGAAGAATGTCACTACACCAACAGTGTCTGTTGTATGTCGTGGTGCTAACAACTTGGTTTTAGACGAAACTGAACGTTCATTACACGATGCTATATGTGTTATCCGTTGTTTGGTTAAGGAAAAGGCTTTAATTGCAGGTGGTGGTGCCCCAGAAATCGAAGTTTCTAGAACCATATTGAAAGAATCATTGACTTTATCAGGTACAGAACAATTCATCTGGAAAGGATTCGCTGAAGCTCTTGAAGTTATTCCAACCACCTTGGCTGAAAACGCTGGTTTGAACAGTATCAACGTTGTGACTGATCTTCGCAACAAGCATGAAAACGGTGAAAGAAACGCCGGTATTTCAGCCAGAAGATCCGGTGCCACCAACACTTATGATGAACATGTGTTACAACCGGTCTTGGTCTCCACTAGTGCTATCACATTGGCTGCTGAAACTGTCAAATCAATCTTACGTATTGATGATATCACTATTAGTCGATAATTTAGCTCTTCTCTGGTCAGGATGATAGAATGAAAACCCCCAATATTTTGATCGTACGTAGATTTACAAGTAAAAACCTATCTCTATGCAACACGTAAAACCTCATTAAATATGTGTTTTATGTACCAGTCATTCTAACTTATTCTTAGGGGTAAGGATCTTGACAGCGTTCTTTGAGAACACATACGAAAGTCCACTTAGTAAAGTCGTGGTAGCGACAAAGTATCCAAAATAATCAAAGCCCAGATTCAAAGCGTCGATGTAGGTAGGATCAATCATTGTCAACAAGACGGGCTTAACCACGGCACCACCGATGTATAGCATTTGAAACCCGGTGTTGTATTTAGAGATGGCAGTTGGATGAACCTCTGCTGATGGGATGCTGAAGTCCCAGTATCTTTTGAAGGTCTTTGGAGGTGGGAGGGAGATGTATCGGTAATAAATCGCAGAAATGCCGAGAAGTATGTCTCTTCCAAGGATGCAAACAGCTAGGTACAGTGGCATTGAGCCCGCATGGGCCAGACAAGCAGTACAGATGACCATTAAGAACTTATCAGCCATGGGGTCTATAACCGAGCCCACAACAGAGTGCATGTTGTACTTTCTAGCGATAAATCCATCAACAAAATCAGTTACACACGAATAGGTGAACAATGCAAAGGACCACCATATCTGTTGCTTGACAATCAGGTAACCTATGATGGGGGCAGCGACTAGTCGTGTGAAAGTGAGGATGTTTGGGATGGTGTAGATGTTCTCATGTTCTGGAATCAGCCTCTTGATTGGTTGGGTGATCTTGCTGGATATCTCCTTAGACTTTGCTAAAACTTTGTGGTCCTTGAGCTCATTAATCTTCTGTGTCAGCTTGGCCTTCTGCTTCTGGAACTCCTTAACTTCATTAAATATCGTTGAGCTGTAATGGAACTGTCTGTGGAAAGTCATGAAGGGCACTGATGAGACCGTGAAAGAGCGAGTTGGGGCTCTTTTGAGTACCATTCCAACAGATGTTCTGCCTATCAGTATCATAGTAGTCTATTTGGGTGGGTCGTGGGGGCGGTAGACGGTCTTTTCTGCTGTTTGTTGGTTCCCAAAATCCTTCTTGACTCAAGTGATTAGCCTTCCAACAAATTTCTACCGAGAAATCTCGGGAGTAAACAGTCATGACTCCAAAGACAACTGCGGACACTATAAAAGACCAAGGATCTGCCCAAAACGCTGTTTCGTCGTCTTTTCCACACCTCTTACTCGTACAGTATGAATGTCCTGGTCTACTCCGGCCCGGGAACGACTCCTGAGTCCGTTAAGCACTGTCTGGAGTCCTTACGCCGCTATTTATCGCCCTTCTACGCCGTGGTTGGTGTCGACTCCCGGACGCTGTTGAATGAGCCTTGGAGCTCTAAAACCGCTCTTCTGGTTATTCCTGGTGGTGCTGACCTGCCTGTATGCAAAGAACTCAACGGTGATGGAAATAAGGCCATCACAAACTTTGTAAGAAAAGGTGGACGTTATCTGGGCTTCTGTGCTGGAGGTTATTACGGTTCTGGTCGCTGTGAGTTCGCTGTTGGTGATCCAGCCATGGAAGTCAGTGGGCCAAGAGAGTTGAGATTGTTCCCTGGTACAGCTAGAGGGCCTGCTTTTGCCGGGTTTGACTACGGCTCTGAAAGAGGTGCTCAGGTGGCCAAACTGATTCTGAACAAGGACGCACTGGACCTGGATATTGATGAGGCCTACAATTATTACAACGGTGGTGCTGTCTTTGTCGATGCTGAAAAGTATGATAATGTCACTGTGCTTGCCACCTATGCTGACCCCTTAGATGTCGAGTTTGGCTCAGTTCCTGCTGCTGCTGTTCTAGCTACTGTCGGTTCAGGTTCTGTGATCTTGACAGGTACACACCCCGAATACACACCCGAAATCATGAAACCAGATTCTGACGATTCCCATTATGAGCACGTTGTTGATAAGCTGAGAGATAACAAGGAGGGGAGACAGAAGTTACTAAGATCATTCTTGAAGAAGCTTGGCTTGAAAGTGAATGACAATGAAATGGTAAGACCAAGGCTGACTCCACTGATGTTGTCATCTCCAATCACTGGCAAAGCGGCAGAGATTACCAATGCCTTGATCTCGGATGTTGGCCTGTCAGGTGAAAACAGAGACTTGATCATTGGTCCAAATGATACTTTCAGATTACACAAAGGTGAAGAACCTTCCCATTCACATCAGCTAGGCAAACAAGGAGAGTTTGAAGATCCAGAGACGGTGACGAAAGAGCTATACTCATTCACTGATTCAATTCCGGATAGAAAACTAACGCCATATTTTGACATCAGACAATATTTCAGATTATTACAAGAAAGTTATGGGAGTTTGAGCGGTAGTGAGGCAGGCTCCACAATGTTGTACGGTGAAGTTGTCACATCCACTTCTTCAATGCTAGATAAGAACTTCAATATCTTGAGTAACATCCCATCTGGTCTTGTTGTCGCTGCTACAGTTCAAGTTTCTGGAAGAGGTCGTGGAGGTAATGTTTGGATCAATCCACCGGGCGTCGTAGCTTCTTCCTTAGTGTTGGACCTTCCGACAGCCATGACACACGCGCCAGTGGTCTTTGTCCAATACTTGACCAGTATCGCTGTGTTGGAAGCTATCAAGAATCTAGGAGATGGTTACGACGAATTGCCAATCCGTTTGAAATGGCCTAATGACATTTATGCAATCAAACCTGAATACTTTGGCCAGATTACCAACTCTCAAAACCATGAGCCAACATATGTGAAAATCTCAGGTATCTTGGTCAATACCAATGTCCTTAAAAGTAACTACAAGGTCATCGTCGGTACCGGTGTCAACTTATCCAATGCTGCCCCAACGACTTCCATCAATTCCACTATTGAGTTGTTGAACAAAGTGAGAGTTAAAAGAGGACAATCTAAACTTCCACTAATCACCCCAGAATTGCTAATGGCAAAATACATGTACTATATGGGCACTCTGTTTGAGCAGTTCAAGAGAGAGGGTTTTGCACCATTGTTACCATTGTACTACAAGCATTGGCTACACACTGGCCAGATTGTGCATTTGCAAGACCATGGTAACGCAAGGGTAAAGATCACAGGTATCACTGAAGACTTCGGTCTATTGGCTGCTGATGAAGTGGATCGTGATGGCAGACCAACTGGCCAAAAGTTCAGATTACAACCAGATGGGAACTCATTCGACATGTTTGCTGGGTTGATCTCAAAGAAGGCAATCGTTTAATCAACAAGGTTATGCATACAGATTGCACTGTAGACTGATGAAATTCAGTGTAATGCTGGATCATCATCCAAAAAAACACCATCAGGGGGACTACTCATCACGAATCTAATGTCTAACACCTTGAT
Source organism: Taiozyma onychis (assembly GCA_030582435.1). Classification (NCBI taxonomy): domain Eukaryota; kingdom Fungi; phylum Ascomycota; class Saccharomycetes; order Phaffomycetales; family Wickerhamomycetaceae; genus Taiozyma; species Taiozyma onychis. Next base: position 71,459 of record JAKTWU010000006.1, read on the forward strand.
TTGGCTGAATTTCCCACCTACATTACTAACTTATCTAACTATCTCTGCAAAGAAATAAACTTTGTATTTTATCTTTTGTAAACCTGAAATATATAACACAGTTGAAGTACCCAAATCATCAATAAAATCATTTCTTTTCCTCAGGGTCATCCTTTGGTGAATAAGATGGAGACTTTGGAGAATATTGTGGGGAAGTTGGGGAGTATGATGGAGATGTTGGTGAGTATTGCGGAGATGTAGGTGAGTAACTTGGTGAAGTTGGTGAGTAACTTGGTGAAGTTGGTGAGTAACTTGGTGAAGTTGGACTGTAGCTTGGTGATGTTGGACTGTAACTTGGTGAAGTTGGACTATAACTTGGTGATGTTGGTGAGTAAGATGGAGATGTCGGACTGTATGATGGAGATGTAGGAGAGTAAGATGGCGATGTTGGACTGTATGATGGAGAAGTTGGTGAGTATGAAGGTGATGTTGGACTGTATGATGGTGAGGTTGGTGAGTAAGATGGTGAGGTTGGACTGTATGAAGGTGAGGTTGGTGAGTAGGCTGGAGATGTTGGAGAATATGATGGAGATGTTGGGGAATAAGCTGGTGAAGTTGCAGAGTATGATGGTGAAGTTGGAGCATAAGATGGAGATGTAGCACCGAAACCACCGGGAGAAGTAGCTGAGCCGTAACCACCATATGGAGATGTTGCGCTTAAACCAACACCTGGTGAAGTTGCTGAGCCATAACCACCGTAATCTGAAGCACCACCATATTCGGTAAACCCACCAGCACCACTAGCTTGACCTGAATCACCCATTGGCGAGAAAACGACATCTTCACTAGCCTTGAAGTTGATACTGTAACCAGGTGTTGCATTGGCTTCTGATTCGTAAGAAGTAGCAGAACCATCACCATATTCAGTACCAGGATAATCAACAACAGGATTATCAATGTTGGATGGCAATTCTTTCAAAATGGAATCATCAACCATAACATCGAAAGCACCTGTACCAATTGGAGCCAGTTGACCCAAGATAACGTTTTGTGAAACACCACGACAGTCATCCAGTTCAGCTGAGGCACCAGCTTCAAACAAGATTTCAACAGTTTCTTCGAATGAACAACGCATCAAAGCACCAGTGTCATTTCTATTGATACCATGACGAGTGACAGCCATCAAGTGACCACGAGAAGTCATAACATCAACCAACAAGGCCATATGACGGTAGTTGACATAAGAACCATCAGAAGCAATGACATTATAAACTTCCTTGTATAAGGCAGCACGACCAGCTTCAATACCCAAAACTTGTAAGATATCAATGAAGGAGTTAGTGTAAATTCTGGTAGAGTCAACACCTGGAACACACATAACATCAGCCAAGTTAACACCATCAGTTTCCAAGACCCATTCAGGAACCTTGGCGTATTTACCTGTCTCATCTGGCAGTTTACGGTCGTATTTCATCATAACAACACGAGTAATGTCTGGAACACCACGCAAGGTAATAGCTTCCAACATGTTACTTTCAATACGTTTTAGCATTTGATCTTCTTCGGCTTCGGAATCTTCATCTAGTGATTTTGGATCACGAACAACACGACAACGAATGATCAACTTATCTGCGTTATCTTCTGACCAAATGACGAATAAGTCATCTTTGAAAGTTTCTTTGATCTTTTCACCAACTTCAGCCATAGTCAAATCTTTATCGTTCATAGCAGCACGGTCTAGTTCAATACGGAGTAACCATGGTGATTGTTTATCAATAGAAGCTTCAATTTCTTCATCTGGAATTTCGAAGTGCAAGTAAACCATTTCTTCATCCTCTGTGATAACGGTTGCACGTGGGTCTGGATCATAGTAGATTTCCGTGGCAACTGTAACACTCTTCAAGGTGGTGTGTTCAATGGCAGATCTGATTTCTTTGGCCCTTTCTTGATCAGCAGCGTATTCTGGATCTAAGTAGACAGTCAACGATGGAGTTTTCATGGTCTTAGCGACATTTAAGATTTCTTTTAAACGAGGAACACCTGAAGTAACTTTCTTAGAGGCAACACCAGCAAAATGGAAAGTGTTCAAGGTCATTTGAGTAGCTGGTTCACCAATAGATTGAGCAGCAACAACACCAACCATTTCACCTGGGTGAACAACAGATCTTTGGAATTGAGCATCAATTTCACCCAAGACCCAGTTGAATGCAATTCTGTTCAAACGGTATTCTTCAATAACACGGCGAGCAGATAAACGAGAACGTAGCAAGCATTGGAACAAGGCTGTAGCATTTTCTTGTGATTCTTTTACCAGTGGGTTTTCACCTCTTAGAACGAACAATTTCTTAGATAGGTCTTGAACACCATGAACAATCTCTGGAATGGTCAAGTCACTGGCTTTAGAACGATCAATGTGGAAGATTTGTTGTGAGTTCTGGATGATACGACGAATGTTGACTGGTAATGGCCAGTTGTGTTCACCATCAACAAAGACCTTTCTCAAGAATTTACGGTCATCTAGCAATTGACGGTATTCTTGATCTAGTAAGTCTTGGATCTCAGTGCTACCAATGATTTCACGACCAGTCTCCAACAAGGATGGTTTGATAGAAGTCTTTTCGCTGACTAAATCAACACGGTAACGTTTCTCAAAGGCAGCATCCTCACCTGGGATAGTGTCAATGGTTTGTTTTTCAACATGACCAGCATCTAGACCATCTTCACCATAGATGAATTGAATGATACTACCAGTGGAGTTTCTAGTGGTACCATCGTAATGAACCATGATATCTTCCAAGGCTTTAACCAAACGACGTTGGATATAACCAGTTTCCGCAGTCTTGACGGCAGTATCGATAAGACCTTCACGACCACCCATAGCATGGAAATAAAATTCTTGTGGGGTCAAACCTCTCAAATATGAGTTCTCAACAAAACCCTTAGACTCTGGAGAGTAATCGTCTTTGGAGAAATGTGGCAAAGTACGGTCACCGAAGCCGAAAGCAATACGTTTACCTTCAACAGATTGCTGGCCAACACAAGCAGACATTTGGGCAATGTTAATGAAAGAACCTTTAGAACCAGCACTAACCATCTGTTTCACATTGTTGAGACCTTTCAAGTTAACTTCAGCAGAACGACCAGCTTTATCTCTGGCTTCGTTCAAGTAACGAATGACATTATCTTCAAAAGATTCTCTCAAGGTCATACCATGTTTGGCTGTCAATTTGTTCTGTTGGGCTTCCAAGACGACTTCATCAACCTTTTCTTTGGCAAGAGCAATGGCGTCAGTAATTTCTTTCATGGTACCAGAATCCGCAATGGTATCACCAATACCAATAGAGAAACCGTTGTGTAGCAACCAGTAGTTAACCACCTTCTGAATGTTACCAAACAAATCAGCACATTGTCTTGAACCTTTTTCTCTCATTACCGTATGAATCAAACCACCGTTTGTGGCACCAACAGTCTTCTTATCAACAACACCAAATAGAATTTCACCATCAACAATTAGCATACCATTGTCTTTAGGACATAATAGAGTGGTACCTTCGTCGAATCTTTGCAAGTGAATCCCTTTTGGAATAGTCATAGACAGCATCTGTTTACCTGACCATAAAGGCTTTGGCTTTAAGATGGCTGGTGGTGGAATAACACCATCCCATTCTGGGATCCAGTAAAGGATGTTCATCATTTGGTCATAGTCAACAAAACTGTCACGTAGAGTCATCTTTCTGACACCACATAGTGTATCTTGAACAATACCCATACAAGGCTTGTTCGATTGTGGGGAAACAATTTGAAGTGGCACGGCACAAATGTTCATTAGTTCAGCTCTAGTCTCTTCAGTTTGTGGAACGTGTAAATTCATTTCATCACCATCGAAATCGGCGTTGTAAGGAGAAGTAACAGACAAATTCAGTCTGAAAGTGGAGTAAGGCATAACTTTAACACGATGGGCCATCATTGACATTTTATGCAGTGAAGGTTGACGGTTGAATAACACTGGGTCATTGTCCATCAAGTGACGTTCAACTTTCCAACCATACTGTAGAACAATGTCACCAGCACGTTTGTTGTATCTCAAGTCGATACGGTCACCATTGTCACGGATCACGTACTTGGCACCTGGATGTTCATTAGGACCATTACGGACCATTTCTGTTAGCTTTTGAATGTTGTATGGGGTAACAGTTTCAGGATAGGTCAAAGTACGAGCAATACTCTTTGGAACACCAACCTGGTCTAACTCTAGGTTCGGATCACCAGAGATAACGGTACGAGCTGAAAAATCAACACGCTTACCCATCAAGTTACCTCTGATACGACCTTCTTTACCTTTCAAACGAGCACGAATAGATTTGATTGGACGACCTGACTTTTGCAAAGCTTGTGGCTGACCAGCAATATCATTGTCCATATAAGTGGCGACATGGAACTGTAGTAGTGATTCAAACTCATTGATGACATGTTGTGGAGAACCGTCCATCTCTAGCTTTTGAACGTTGATATTGGCCTTCAAGATGTCAGATAATTTATACGTTAAGTCATCTTCACCTCTTTGTGTATCATTGAAAGAAATGGAGGGTCTGACTGGTGGTGGTGGAACAGGCAAGACGGATATGATTAGCCATTCTGGGCGAGCATAATCCTCATGGAACCCCAGCTTTTTGCAATCTTCAACACTGATGTGCTTGAAAACATTCAAAATTTCACTGGCAGTCAACAAACGTTTCTCTGGTTGTTCATTCTCTTCGAGATCCTTCCCTTTTCTCCATGTACCCCATAATTTCAAACCATCACGGCGAACAGTTGGTTGGGCATTACCACAACCACCTCTTGACACTATACTACCGTCTTCTTCTGGTGGGAAGTTAGGCTCACAGATCATCTTGACTTTTGATAAGTTCCAAACGGCATTAAATCTTTTCTTTGGGTCTCTAATTCTGATGGCCTGTTTGAACAAATCGTTAGATTCATCTAGAAGCAGTTTACCACAGTGCATACACACACATTCGCAAACTTTCTTGATTTTGTTGATGAAACCAATATGGAAAACTGGTTTGGCCAACTCAATATGACCAAAATGACCTGGGCATTCGTTCATATCTTCACCACAAGTCTGGCATTTAAAATTACGATCAATTGAACCTAATCTTGGGTCATTCAAACCACCAACTCTTGGCTTGGTTTGTGTTTCATCCATAGTTTCAGGGAACTCAATCTTGGCTACAGAAATGGCACGCTATATGACTTGTTAGTATGGTTTCATGAGATAGATATCTCTCATCTTTAGAAACTCACAATTTCATCAGGAGATAATAGACCAAATTGGACTTCTTTCACGGTACGCAAAGGCGCACTTGAGTAAGGAAACTGGACCATTTTGTGAACTTGTCTCTAATGGACGATGCAGATAATTAATGAGTTTTTTTTTGGTGTTTTTGAGAATTAAAGATAACTGATAAATGAAAAGCAAATGATCTAGTGTTTTTGGGTTATTGGACTTTAGGGACACTTGAATGAAGTATTGATGCAGCTGGAAGTGCCTTAGAACCTTCAAATGGGATGTTTCTTCAAAGATACCTGATGATTTTTCGAGTTTATGCAATTTTCAAGCAAATGAAAACAATGAAAAATCAGAAGATAAAACACAGCTTAAACAACAACAACGAGCAAGATAAAGTATGCAAGAGTGATGTAACTTTGAATCTCTTGACTGAAATTAGAAACAACGCCAATTAAATGAGTTGAATCTGACTTTTATGTTGGACTTGAAGAGGGTCAGAAATCTTATGGTGATGTAAAAGCCGCTTTCTAAGATTAAAATCAATTAATAATTCGTGCTCAATATTGACTTTTGGGTCTCTGTTGTGGTATCTAGTTGATGCTTTGGACCAGAGGAATCAAAATTGATAGGAATTACAAGTGATTTATAATTCTAAGTTTGAAGTTGTTCCCTTGAAGAAGTGTTATTGTAGCCTTGTTTTGCCCCCCACCGGGCGATTTTTTTTTGTCCATTTTTCAAAGTGAAAAATATTTCGCGCTCTTGGACTCAAAAGTACCGAGGGAGTTTGAAAGTTACGCCACGAAGTGACAAAGTTGCTGCAGTTACCTATGTGGAGCATATCCATGGTTACCATCAACCTCCAAAGGAATCACAGGCAGTAAACTCATAAATAAAACTACATACAATTTTCTCAAAAGGACACACATCTATTTAAACATCTTACTGAAGGCCCTCTTCTCCTTTTCCTTATGTTCTCTCTCGGCTTTCTTGACATCTTCGATGGCCTTCTTGATGGCACCATCAGCAGGCGATAGCTCCAAGGCAGCATGTAGATCTTTCAAAGCAGTATCCGTGTTTTTCAGCTTCAAATAAGCACTACCACGTCTGTATAGGGCTTTGGCCTTTGACTTATCGTCCAGGTTATCTTCCTCCAAGGCATCAGTGGCAGCTTGAAGGACAATAGTGTTCTTATTCAGTTTAAGACCAACTAAGGCAACGTTCAAGAAGGTTGAAACTTTCAACTTTGATTGTTCTAACAATCTCTCCTCTGAAAGGTCATCTGGCAAGTAATCTTTCAGGTATGAAGCGGCCTTGAGATATTTCTGTAAGGATTTTTCAAAATCACCTTTCTTGAAAAGAGTGGTACCGATCTCCTTTAGATGGTTTATGGCTTTAAAAACGGAATCAGGGTCGTTGACATCGATGTTATCGTTGTCAGCAAGAACTTCTTCGTAAACGTCACCGGTGCCATCATCCTTAGCGACAGGTGGTTCAACGACGTAGTCAGCAGGTAATTCGCCAGAATCAGCGATCTTAACCTCCTGTAATGGTTTGTCACCTGAGTCAGTTGGCGTTCTTTCGATCGCTCTGATTATTGATTTTCCAGAAACCAACTTACCAAAGACAACATGCTTACCGTTTAAGTGTGGAGTTGGAACAGTGGTGACAAAGAACTGAGAACCATTGGTGTTAGCACCCGCGTTGGCCATTGACAATAAGAATGGTTGGTCATGGATCAGTTCGAAATTCTCATCCTCGAATTTCTCGCCATAGATTGATTCACCACCAGTGCCATTGTGATTGGTGAAGTCACCACCTTGGATCATAAAGCCTTTGATGACTCTGTGAAAAGTGGAACCTTTGTAGGATAGTGGGATGCCAGAAGAAGTTTTACCTTTCTCACCAGTAGCCAAAGCTCTGAAATTTTCAGCAGTCTTTGGAACAATGTCATTAAACAGCTCAAAGATGACTCTCCCTCTCTCTTCGTTGCCGATAGTGATATCGAAGTAAACTTTTGGACGTGATTCAGCCATTGCGTAGTTTCGTGTGGTCAATTGAGTGGAAATAGGATCAATTGTTCGCAACTAATGGAATTTTGTTCCTGATTTCTGCTCTCTGCTCTGGGTTTATATATTTCTTTCCCTGATCCATGGGATTTTTTCCAGATCCTTCCAAAGTTTGGCAGAAAAACACAGACACAAACAGGCGTGGTGGGCTCATATCAGATCTTTCCGAAATCTAGGCTCTTTGAGAGAGGTATATAGTGGCGTCTTGGTCTTTTCTACAAAGACAATGTTTGTTTAGCCTTTTTTAGCTGGCCGATGTGCTCCAATTGGAGTTCTACAGATCTGTGAGCCAAACGTTTCTCCATTTCGTCATTTCTTCAACATTTAATCTATTTACAAGTAAGACCCATTTATAAGTAATTACTGTCACAGATCACAGCTCAGGTTTCTCGTTATCAACAGTTGATGTCCTCAAGTTGTTTTGGTTTCTTTCCCAACATTGTTTGAAAGCAATCATCTGACCCATCTCGTTAGTGACGATTGTATTGTGGGAAACAGGTGTACTCACTTCTTTGGTGCACTGTCTCCAGTCACCCGTATCTGCATGACATAGTGTCAGCTTCAAGTTTTCGTCTATATGGTAGTTAGTCTCTGGCTCTGGGTCCCAGATCATTGAAAGCTCTCACTTACCTGCACAGCCAGTATTATTGATTCTTTGGTCCCTGGACGAGTTAGCACCGCAATTTCTTCACACTTTCAGAGATTTCAACACTCACCACTCATCTGGCTCGTCATCTTCGTCGTTATCTATAGGCTCGTTCCGTTTCGACTCTTCTTCAGTCATTTTTTGGGTTTCTTGGTGGCGTTCAGTTCACTTTATGTGGGCAAAAGTTGAAGATTCAAAACCCGGGAAGCATCAGGAAAGACAAGAAACCTCCCAAATCAGGAAATATGCCGTTTTTGTCGCCAAAAATTGAAAAATCCAAAAGGCCTGAAAATTGGACGAAAAACCAAAACAAAAATGCTTCTTCGATCTTGCCAATTCCACCGGAAAAAGGACACAAAGATCGTTCAGCCACGCGAGAATTCGAGTCAATTTAACCACGATCACCCTCTCGGAATCCTTTTCCCTCTAATTCTGCTCCGGCTTCAGCTTGTTTCCTCTGTTGAGCGTCTGCCCCTGTTTTGTCCCTCCTCCTTAAAAGTGGTACTTTCTACGTGTCTTGTTCCATTGCTTATTTTAGATCTAGCACCAAACACAATTGAAGTTGACACATCCTTGTCTGTTTGATATTACCCCAACAATTATACTCCATATACACACAGAATGGTCAAAGTCAACGAAATACAGAGCACTTCAACCTTTGCTTGGTCAAATGACGCCATTCCAGTGTTAGCCACTGGTACTGCTGCCGGTGTTATTGACGATAACTTCAGTTCTTCCTCCACGCTAAGCTTCTACTCCTTGTACGATAAGCAACCGATTCTATCTGTTGATGCTGACGCCAAATTCCACGACCTAGATTGGTCTAAGAGTAATAACTTGCTGGCTGGTGCCTTGGAAAACGGTACTATTCAATTCTGGAACACCGAGAACTTGGCCTCCAAGAAGACCGTTGAAGCCGTTGCTAAAGGCCAAAAGCATACTGGTGCCATCAAGTCATTACAATTTAACCCTCTTCAACACAACATCTTGGCTTCCGGTGGTGTCAATGGTGAAATCTTTGTCTGGGATACAAGCAAACTTGTCAACCTGTCACCTTTCACTCCAGGTTCTTCTATGAGCCCAATCGACACGGTCAACTCTATCTCATGGAACAACTCTGTGCCTCACATATTTGCATCTGCTGGTTCTTCTGGTTACACCTCCATCTGGGATTTGAAGGCTAAAAAAGAGGTTTTACATCTAACTTACACTTCACCATCTGGTTCAAGAGCAATCTTAAACACTGTCGCATGGCATCCATCTCAGTCAACTAAGTTGTTGACTGCTTCAGAATCCGACGGTGTTCCAGTCATCTTAACTTGGGATTTGAGAAATTCTAATGCTCCTGAGAGCATACTTGAAGGCCACAAAAAAGGGATTTTGTCCCTTGATTGGAATTCTCAAGATCCATCGTTGTTGTTATCAAGTGGTAAAGACAACACTACGACCTTATGGAATCCGTTAACCTCTGAGAAACTTGCACAATATCCAACCACTGCCAACTGGGCCTTCAAGACCAGGTTTGCTCCAGCTACCCCAGATTACTTTGCTACTGCCAGTTTCGATAATAGACTTGTTATCCAAACTCTACAAGACACTTCTCCCCCAGTTTCGAACAGAATCAAATCAACTTCAGAAACCGATTTCTGGAACAAAATCTCAGACACTGAAACTCAGCAACCTGAATATTTTGTTCAGCAAGCTCCAAACTGGTATGGTAGACCTTCATCTGTTTCATTTGGTTTCGGTGGTAAGATCATTAAAGTTGCAAAGACTGGTGACAAGACTTCCGAAATCGTCATTGAAAAGGTTTCATTACCAGGTTCCAAAGAGAACAATTCTTTGAGCAATGCCTTGGAATCCCAGGATTTCAAAGATATCATTGACGAGCGCATTAAAGACTCTATTGACGAAACCAACAAATCTGATTGGGAGTTATTGAAAGATCTATCTGGTGCGGAGGATGTCTTCTCCAAATTCATTGCTCTGGACATTAACGATGATGCTTCTGATGAAAGTGCTAAAGACGATGCTGATTTCTTCACCAACTACAACGAAGAACCAAAATACATACCATTTGGCCCCTTCAATTTTGACGAAGCTGCCAAGGATCTGACTGATGCGCTATTGACCAAAAACTTGTCTAAGGCTGTTGATATTTCATTGAAAGAAGGTAAGTTAACCGAGGCTTTAGTCATCTCATTGAATGGTCCGCCAGAGCTGAAACAAAAGGTTCTAAACCACTATCTGAACAAGAATGCCGCTGAAGACTCTGTTGCTCGTCTCTTGCACTGTGTTGCTTCCAGTGATGTTCAAGATTTAGTTGAAAATGGTGACGTAACTAGCTGGAGAGAAATTGGTACTGCCATCAAGACTTATTCCATTAACCAGGACGTTTACAAAACTCATTTCATCAAGTTGGGTGATAGAATTCTTCAAGCCGATCCAGTTAAGAACCGTATCGATGCCATCAAGGCCTATGTCAATGCGTCATCATTAGACAAGGTTGCCAGTATCTGGGTTAGTGAATTGAAATCACTTGAAGAAAAAATCTTATCATCCAAGAAGACTTCCGCTTACGATGCCCATTTCGAATCATTAAATGAATTTGTTGAGAAGTTCAGTGCCTACAGATCAACTTTGAAACTAGATGCTAACATCACCGATTCTGAATCACTACTATCAACTATCTTGGAGTTCACCAACATCATCTCCACCAATGGTCAATTCGAACTGGCTAACAAGTTTTTGAATCTATTATCTGATGAGAACCCAGCTGTTAAGCTAGAAAAGGACCGTATTGCTAAGGCTTCTGGTGTTTCTTCGACTTCCACCACTGGTGGAGCCAGAAGGGCCAATCAAGGTTCACGCTATGGTAACCTGGCTGCTAATAACGGTGGTGTTCAACCTGTTGTTCCATCTGCAACTAGAGGCCGTCCTTCAAACCCATACTTGCCTCCACAACCAACAACTGACTCACCTTCAACTCCACAAGTTGTTCCAGCCAACCCATATGGTACTCCAGTTGCTCCGGCCAATCCATACAAGCCTTCTGCTCCAGTGAATCCTTATAAACCGGCTGTTCCAGCTCCAATCACAGACCAATCCAACACATTACCTCCACCGCCAAAGAACGCCAAAAAACATGAAACTGACGGGTGGAATGATCTGCCATCACATTTCCATCAACAGCCACGCCGTTCTACCTCTGCTGCTGCTGCCAACGTTGTCAAACCATCCCTAGCTCCTGCTGCCAATGGTTTTTCTCCTCAACCACAGGCCACTTCTGTTCCACCACCACCAATCAGTCGTACAGCTTCATTTGCCAATGCTCCAAGTATTCCCCCACCTCCAAGGTCAGTTTCAAGAAGTAGAAAGTCAACACCAGCTTCACCAGAAGTCACTCCTGTTCCTCCAATGAGCAACAATCGTTACGCTCCCCCACCACAAGCATCACCGGCTGTGAGCTCGCCTTCATTACAAAACAATGGATTCGGTGCTCCCTCAGTCTCAACCCCACCCGCTGTCAGTGCCCAGCCAAAGAACCCATACGCTCCATCAGCTGCTTCGGGAGCTCCACAAGCTACTAATCCATATGCTCCACCTCCGCAAAAACTAGGTTCTCCATCTCAATTTGGTGTCCCATACGGTCAACCACCACCACCACCACCACCACAAGCAGCTAACCCATATGCTCCTCCTCCACAAGCTGCCGCTCCTCCACCAAGAAACGCTTATGCTCCTCCTCCACAACAGTTTAATGCTCCTCCTCCATCTCAATTCCCTCCACCTCCACAACATCAGGTTCAGCCACCATCAGCTCCACCAAAAGCCAAGTATCCAGCTGGTGATCGCTCCCATATTCCATCTGAACAACAAAAAATTTTCAGTGTGTTGAGTGAAGAGTTCGCCAGAGTTAAACCAGACATCCCAGAGAAATATTCCAAACAAGTTCAAGACACTGAAAAGAGACTAAACATCTTATTTGACCATTTGAACAATCAAGATCTTTTGACTCAACCGACATTAGACGTTTTGAACAACTTGGTTGATTCATTGGCTTCCAAAAACTTTGGCACTGCTCTAAATTATCACGTCCAACTTGGTACTGATCATACTCATGAAGGTGGTAACTGGTTGGTAGGTATCAAGCGTTTAATTCAATTTTCAGAAGCTGTTAATTAGATGAGACCTATTGTTTTCCAACAAGATAAAAACGCTTTGTTTTCCACCTGTTTTAGATAACGAGAATTGGTTGTCTTGCACTTTTTATACTGTTCGTTTAATATCAAAAGTTTAACTACGAGTTTGAAATGTAGGGTTTTCAGGAAAGATATTATTGATCTCTCTTCGTTGATCTTAAAAGAAAAGGCACCCTCACCAAGCAAAACAACTCACCTTGTTCTTTTAATTGGCAAGGATCTTCTCCAAATATCATGGTTTCAATAGCCTCAAAGCAATGAATCGATGATTGAAGCTCTATGGCAAGTTAAAGTGAGAAAAAAATGCATCGCTGTGAGTCATCTATTGCATAATTGGGACAATATTGGTTGGCTGATTGAGGAAGAAGGTGACAATTTAAAATAAATGATCTAAATGTAAACGCTTTCGAAACTTTCTTCTAAAGGATCCTAATGGAAATCTTCCGGCGATAGCGCCAGAGAAGCGGGAGTAAGCTCTGTGGTCGCCCAAAGATTGTTCGGTCAGCTGCTGTGAGCCAGCCGTGGTGCTATTTTCGCTGTTTATTCTATACTACCGTTTTCTTTCAGGGCTTCAGAATGTAGGTGTTGCTTTGTTCTGACTTTGTTCTGACTTTGTTCTTAGCTTTATGCTTCAGCCGTCTCAACCTCTGCTGAATTTCCAGGACACCACAACTACAATGTCGTAAGGTGGAACGATAGGAGGTATTTCGACTATCCCAGTAGACCAATGGCTGTAGATGACAGGTTGAGGTCGACGCGGTGGAATTACCAACACATCAAAGGCTCAGAATCTGCCAGTGAGATGATTCTCCTGAGAAGATCTGAGTATTTCGAAATGCTGCGATTATTAACAGATGATACATTGGATGACTGGTGAACGAAATAAAGGTTTTGAAGTGTCGAAAAAAGTCTATTGGACGTAGCTACTTACGAGTTGCATTGCAGACTCTTAGTTAGCCACTAAACAAAAGATATATGTCTACTATCCTCAACTTCCCTCCAGATTTTTTGTAATTCGTGATTTAACTGCCGCCGTTTTGTGGCTCAATGGCAACTTAGATGAGACCTAGTTTTCTTCCACCTGTTTTGGATGACGAGAATTAACTCTCCTAGTATCTTTTATACTGTTCGTTTTGTATGAAAAGTTTGGCTACTAAATAGTAGAGCGTTTATGTATGATGTTATAGATCAAACACTCCTTGTTCTTTCTAGTGAAAATCGCCCTAATCTCCCCTGAAGAGCTGCCAACATCACTTCATGAATGAGTTGAAAGACATTGAGGCGATCTTAAACTCATGGAACTTGGGCAAATTCCTTAACAAAAATTCTACATTTACTCAAGTCTGATCATTTAAACATTTATAAATCGTGGAAATAGTAGCATATGAGATCCTTATTCGATGACTGTTCTGTGCTGTATCATGGGTCTATCACATCTCTTACTACTTGGTCTTTTTCAAGTTTCTTTCGGCTTTCAATCTCATTCTTTCCTCTCTTTCAACCTTGGCTTCAGGACCGGCTTCTGTATCAAGACCGAAATCCCACCATCTGAAAGAAGAAGCATAGTTCCCAATGAAGTAATGATGGTGTAAATCATGATGTTCAGCACCAGCCCAGAATGGCAAGAAATGATGCAATGACCAAGGGAATTCATAACCTGAATGTGAATCAACAGCTTGGAATAATCTTAAAGTGATCCATACAGATAATGTAAATAGATGTAAGTCGCCAGTCTTCCAGACGTAAAGAATTGGCATACCAACAGTACCGAACCCTAAGGACATTGTCTCGATTGGATGGGCGTATTCAGCGGTTAGACCAAATGGGGCAGCATAACGATGATGTTGTTTGTGGATGTATTTGTAGAATATACCAACATGGAATAGTCTATGAGCCCAGTAATGCCACATGTCTTCCAAAATGAAGAACAAGCAAATTTGTAAGATTGACTTAGTCCAGGATGGGAATGGCACTTGAATGGAGATACCCAATTTCATGCACATTGGGTGGAAAGTCCAAATAGGTATAGCTTCAACTATGAAATGTGAGGTTAAGACACTCTTGAGACATTCCCATTGCTCCTTGTTTGATGGGATCTTTGTAGGTTGGATTTTCCATTTGTTGAAGTATGATATCTTACCAATGATGAACCAAGGAAGACAACGACCAAAGTACATTGTTTCATGAAGGACGAAGAACAACAGCCCAGTGGCTAGAATGTCGTTTTGCATGTAGTGATACCAAGCAGCCCATACCTTTTCCATGCCACTTAGGTTTGGGTTGAAAGCGACGATGGTTCTGTATGCGTCAGCGTAAGTCTGTGCCTTTGGTAGAATATCCACTAGTGTTGAATTATGGAAGACTTGGGACATTGTGTGTTGAGACTGGTAAAGGTGACAATGAGGCGTCGCTAGTACTCAACGAATGGTGAAATTCGGGCATCTCTTCATTTTTAAAAGGGGACCCTTCCAAACTTTTGCTCGTTTAATTGTGTTAAACGCGTTAGACGACTGATGGGCTGATTTGTTACCAGATTTTTATGCAGTTTCTATTTTATAATCTTTTATATGATTCGATTTTTTTGGAATTAAAAACACCCGCTAAACGAGGGCGGGCTTTGACTCATAAACGAGGCAAAAGGTTACCACTGTCACCTCGTATAGCCTAAACGAGGGCCTTCCACATGAAGGACTCGATAAGCCAATTCTATACAAGTTTGCAAAAGTGATCGTGATGCACGTGATGGACACATCACAAAGCACAGTCACGTGTCATGTCACGTGTAAATCACGTGGACTACAATTCTCTTTTGCCGTTGCCCCATCGCTCCAATTTCCCTTTTGGGTCTCAACACAATGAATTCGCTGTGAGCTCTTCAATTCTTTTGCGCAATTCTTAACGACTTTGAAGCATTGAATGTTCAGTAGACTCTACAAGTCAATTAGGGTCCCCATTCAACGCCAGGTATTCCACCAATTGAAACGCAGCATGTCCTACGGTAGAAATGCAGCCTCCAGATTACAAGGCAAGACCATCTTCATCACTGGTGCCTCCTCAGGGATCGGTGAAGCTACCGCTCTAGAATACGCCGATGCCTCTAAAGGTGGGATCAAGTTAATTCTTGCAGCTAGAAGATTGGAAAAATTGCAAGCTCTAGAAAAGAAATTGACCACGGATTACCCAAGGATCAAAGTTCACTCTGCTAGATTGGATGTGAGCCTGCCTGGTGCCATTGATCCATTCTTGAAAGGACTACCAGAAGAATTCCAAGATATCGACATATTAGTCAACAACGCCGGTAAGGCTTTAGGTACTTGCAAAGTTGGTGAATTGAAAGACGAAGAAATCAAGGAAACCTTTGACACCAACGTCTTGGGCCTAATCTCAATCACACAGGCAATCTTGCCAATTTTCAAGAAGAAGAACTCTGGTGACATCGTCAACTTGGGTTCCATTGCTGGTAGAGAAGGGTACCCAGGTGGTTCTATATACTGTGCCTCTAAGTTTGCCGTGAGAGCGTTCACTGAATCTTTGAGAAAAGAATTGATCGATACCAAGATCCGTGTCATTGAAATTCAACCTGGTGCAGTTGAAACAGAGTTCTCAATTGTTAGAAATTATGGTGACAAGTCCAAAGCCGATGCGGTTTACAAGGGCAGAGAGCCTCTATACGCTGATGACATTGCTGAACTGATCGTCTTTTCTACCTCAAGAAAACAAAACACCGTCATTGCTGAATTGTTGGTGTTCCCATCTGATCAGGCATCAAGCTCCCATGTCTACAGAAGACCACAGTAAACTGACTGTATACATGTTTACACTTCAAAAGAATATTGACTGTTCAGGATGTCATTGTAGTCCCGTAGCAATTCTCTTCTTATTCATTGTCTTCCATGGTCCAATAAGAAACCGGGAGCCAATTATTCCGTTCCAGAGCTTCCACGGAGACATTTCCTATTTGGGACTTTCATGGGTGGGCTCCGACTAAGGAGAAAATTGACACAAAAACTGAAAGTCACACAAAGAACCACCCATAAAAATTCATTGTAGACCTTTGAAAGCATTTTGTGCCTTTTGGGAGTCCATAATGTCACTCTTTGTGGAAGGTGTCTGCCTGTCCCCACAGAATCTTGCTTTTTCTCCTTAATTTGCGTGAGATTTGAAGTTGTCTCCCTGTCTACCCCAGACTTTACACCATTGGGGAAATTTTGATAAACCCACACTCAACACCTCCCTGTCTTCGGATCGAGTCATTTAAAGTTTGAATGTGACATATCCGTCTCTACAGCCACAAAATAGGAATCTCTCTGTATATAAAGGTCTCGAAAGTCCCACCACTATGGGAAGTTCTCGTCTTTTTAGCACAACAACTCAAACAACAACTTGAAAAATAATGTCTACTAAAAAAGTCCTTGCTGTTTTATTCAAAGGTGGTGAATATAATGTCCCAAAATTACTAGGTTCTTCTGAGAACGCCCTTGGTGTCAAGTCTTTCCTTGAAAAGAACGGACGTACTTTGATCTCCACATCAGAAAAAGGGCCTGAGATCGATGAACACATTAAGGAAGCTGAAATCATCATTAGTACCCCATTCAACCCGGTTTACATCTCCAAAGAACGTATTGAAAGTGCAAAGAACTTAAAGCTATTGGTCACTGCTGGTGTTGGTTCTGATCACATCGACTTGGACTACATCAATAAGTCAGGTAGAGATATCTCTGTGTTGGAAGTCACTGGCTCTAATACCACTTCAGTTGCTGAACATGTCCTTCTGACCATATTGGCCCTTGTCAAGAACTTCATTCCAGCACATCAAAACGCTGTCAATGAGAAAGGTTGGGACATTGCCAGAATTTCAAGAGATGCCTATGATTTGGAAGGTAAAGTTGTTGGCACTATCGGTGCCGGTAGAATTGGTTACAAGGTCTTGGAAAGATTATATCCGTTCAAACCTTCAAGGTTATTATACTACGATTACCAACCACTTTCAAAGGAATTGAGTGACAAGGTTGGTGCTGAACGTGTTGATACAGTTGAGGATTTGGTTTCACAAGCTGATATTGTCACTGTTAACGCTCCATTGCACAGCGGTACCAAGGGTTTGATCAACAAAGAGTTGTTATCCAAATTCAAGCCAGGTGCTCTGTTGGTTAACACAGCTAGGGGCGCTATTGCCAACGCACAAGACGTGGCAGATGCCGTTAAGTCCGGGCAATTGAGAGGCTATGGTGGTGATGTCTGGTTCCCACAACCGGCTCCACAAGATCACCCTTGGAGAACCTTTACCAATAAATACGGTGGTGGTAACGCTATGACTCCTCATGTCTCTGGTTCCAACTTGGATGCTCAAGCTCGTTACGCTGAAGGTGTCAAGAACATATTGGAAAGCTATTTCAGTGGTAAGTTTGACTACAGACCACAGGATGTCATCTTGTTGAACGGTGAGTACGCTACCAGATCTTATGGTGCTGACAAGGAAGTCAAGAACTGAGCCAAATCTTGAGTCTTGAGTAGTGATTATTTAAACTTATAAGAATCCTTTTAAACCAGTGTAGACTCCGAAGAGCGTGAAATTGGCCACAAGCACCCCCAAGATCATCGATTTACCCTCCTGCTCTAGTGGACTATAGTGGAGCCTTCTGTTAGAACTAAGGGACATCACCAAACAACACCTTTTCGCCGTGTAGTGGGTTGAGGTTCCGCGAAAACGTACTACACGGGTTTTCCCGCGCAGGATCACACGATGGCACAAAATCTCGAGACTTTCTGGTTTTAATTTGGGCGAAGAGGTGAGATCTGGGAGAGCTCTGAATACTGTGTTTCTGGATCTGTGGATCCTCCTTTGATCTGACCTCTCTGGCGTTTGGTTCGTTTGGTTTCTTTTGTGTTTTTCCTCCTCCTCTGTCACTGGCTCTATTCAAGAATGTTCAAATCTCCGAAGATCGGGGAATCTTGGAAAAGAAACGAGCCCAGTAAAACTTTAATACGAGTTTTTCCGGTTCTGAACTGAAGGCCACAGTCATCTTTGGGACATTATAAAAGACTCCAAGGCCCTCGTAAAATGTGGTGTGTTTTTGTCTTTTAGAACCCTGAGCGTTATCGCAGTTTGCACGTCGTACCGTTTTCACACACCCATATACAGAGAGCTATGTTGTTCCAGGAACTACCCTTGGAGATTCAGTTGAACGCCCTATCACAATGCCAACCACCTTTGGCGATCTCACAACAGGTGGACTATTTGACTAAGTACATTCAGTCATCCAAGGCCCAGCACTACCTTTCACATAATGAGCTATCACTATCGTTGTTCTGTTGCCAGTCAAAACAACAGAGACAAAAATTGATCTACAAATTGGAGAGATGCTCAGGTGACGAATACAAAATCACCGAGTTGTTGAAGAGTCAGGATATCATTCCAGGTTTGGCTGATAAGAAGAGTCATGTGCCCTTTGAAAGTGAAAACCACCTAGACCTGGTCCAGGATGAAGAGGCCACCTCTTTGAAAATCTATTTACAACTTAGATTTAATGACACCTTATTACAAGAATCCACTGTCAAGTTACAAACAAATGAACTATCACAATCATCATTAGATAAGACCACTGGATCACTAGGTCTACAGTTACAAATCCAGAAGGGTCAAGAAGAAGAAACATTCGGTTATGACTTCGAGAACAAGATCAATCATTCATTAAATATTACAAAAGTTCGCATCACGGAATCTGAACTGGTCAGATTGATTGAGACAAAACAAGGCGAAACGATCGTTAGATTTTAAATCTACACACATATTCAAAAAAGAAAAAGGGAGAGTGGGAGAAGAGGTATACAAGGATACAGGAAGAAGGTTTTTGCATTGAATATTCACTGTCATGGGATGGGTTTTAAAAAGTACATAGATTTTGTTTCATCCTGGGATAGGATGAACGGTAATGATTAATACGGTAATAATTTGGGCTAGTTTGTAGTATCCAGTATGAGCATATATCTTTCGAGTAATAAGAGACTGGTCAGAAACAACGGGCTTCGCCCCGCCCCACACACACTTCGGTATCTACTTGATCGATTTAAGCTTTCTAGATCTATTATCAAGTACAGCGCTTTTTTTCTTTTTTTTTAGCGTATGACACAATAATACATGCACCGAGTCAGATCAGATTTGAGTTTTTCATTCCTGACTCGGGTTTCGATAAACCTTTTGATGACACAACGCTGAAATAGAGCAACTTGAACAGCATAAGAGATAAGCATGTCTGGTAATGCTGGTCAGTATTAAGAGTTACATTCCTATTCTAATCAGAAGGCTTTTGCTCCAAGTTTTTGGTGTTTCTGAATTTCCCGATTAATTTCTTTGGCGGTTCATCTTTGAGACTCACTATTTGAGTTTGGGCGACTATAACGACATCAAAATTCCGTAAAACGTTGAGTTAACTCTCGTGTGTGTTCTCTTAGCCAATTCAAATTAAAATGAACCACATTAGAGTCAATTTTGAGAATTCAGAAAAATTCTAGTTACATGCTCTAAGCTCACGTATTTGCTTCAGTCCTTCAGAGCTCAACTCAAATTTCTCGAAATTTTAACAATAATTTTTTTATAATATTAAATATTGCGAGCTATAAAGGTCAGCCTAAAGCAGCTGTATTTTATGTTGATGAGCAGGGTGAGAAGATAGGAGTTCACCTGAGTTTTTGGCTACCTCTCCCATAAAACATGTTCTGTTGGAAAGATGTTACCTTAGGTGAGATTACATAAGCGTCGGTAAATGTCCAGTTTTTGTTACCCTGAAAACTGTTCACTTTGTGAACTGTCAAATATTCCGGGTAACCCTACACCGGATCTACCTTGGCGACGTACTTTACCAGAGATTCCATCTCTTTGTATACGTTACATATGATAATAGAACACAGATCGATCCGTCTATCCACCAAACTAGTACTACTTAACCCATCCTACAAGGTGCTGGCCAGCCCATTGAATTAGGCAATCCAGTAGTTGGCATAGACACTCCTATAAAATTAGCGGCAGGCCACGGTGCCACTAGTTTATATATTCTGGGCTGATAACTGGTATTAAGAGGTATCCTTTGCCACTTTTCTTCCCATTTTATATATCATCTTAAAAGACCAATGAGCCAAGGAGGACGAAAAAGGAAAAGAAAAACAGAAACAACTGAAGCTATGCTCTACTGGTTGCTACAGTAACAGTAAACAGTAACTGAGATCTCTTTTTCGCGACGAAGAACCGAAATCAAAGAAATTTTGTAGGATCAAACACTGAAAACACAATCAATATCACCTTTCACAGCAAAACAATCTCATTCCAAACATGGCTGAGCAGCAGTATCCCTTCAACGTGGCACAGTTCTCCAATTTTGTTAGCTCTAACAAGGAGTCCTCCAAGGAATGGCTTAAAGTGAGTGCTTCTTTCTGCCTTGGGATCTTATCAATCCCATTCAATGATATCCGTGTACTAATTCCACAACTTAGCATTATTCGCCTTATTTATACTACAAAGTGACGCAGTTGAAGCCCCTGTCCCATTTCTTGAACTTCCAAAGGTTTACGATCCCTCGCTCCGTCGATGATTTCAAAGTCAAACTTCCAAACAACTTCCAATATTTTCATGCCAACTACATATTCCTAACGATCCTGGTGACCATTGTCCTTCTGCTGTTCCAAAACTGGCTCCTATTTCTAGTGCTATTGCTGTCATTCTCCATATTCATTGTATTGCAAAACATCAAGATCCAGGTTTTTGAATTTCAGCTGGCTGGGAAAGATTACAGATTTGACAAGAAATACTTATACTTGACCCTTCTTGCGGTGCAAATACCTGCTGTTATCCTAGCCCATCCGTTGCATTTGCTCTATGAAGTTTTTCTGATCTCACTGGCAATTGTAAGTGTGCATGCTAGTTTGATTGACGGGTATAGCGTAGAGACTAGCTTTAATGACGGTGTTGTCTGATCTAATTTCAAGATATTGCTGGGCCTAATGATGCTCGATACCTTTCGAAGATTGGATATACGTGTGGCATCCTAACAGATAATGTCTCATTAGACTATAAAGACTGAAACGTGGTTGTCATTAATAACACGCAGGAATATACAGCTTATCGGTGTCTAATACTTGGTGACCAGCCTGATGCTTATAGGAATCTTCAAAAGCTCAATAATTTCGATCCTTATCTACACAGGTTATCACAGATCCAAAGCATTGAGAAAGCCAATAGTCGACAACTCCACGTAATGTTTAAATCACTGTCTCTATCGATCTGAGCGCGAATTGGCCAGATCCAACAAGCACAAAGAACCAACACGTAAGTTCAACCGTACAAAGTTCTAGATCTTTCGCTAAAATCGACACCAAGCTCACACAGCCATGTTCCGAAGAAAGGACAAGGAGCCTGAGACGCTACGAGAGGGTCTGATCGAAGTCTCTGTGCCCTTTGAAAAGCCGGATTCGGTTAAGGCTCCGGGACCTGTGGATATCAAGGACGATGAGAAAGACAAGTATGAAAAGGTCTTGTCCCATTTCCAAGATCCTGACTTGAAAGTCGCCACTAAGGAAAAGTCTGATGCGGAAAAGTTGCCATTAACCACAAATGAGAAGTTTTGGCTAACGAGAGAATGTCTTCTGAGATACTTGAGGGCAACCAAATGGAATGTCAACGACGCTATCAAGAGATTGGAAAGTACTCTTGCATGGAGAAGAGAATACGGAATCTCTGAAGACCCAGAACATAACAAAGTCACTGCTGAATTGGTCAAGCCAGAGAACGCCACTGGTAAGCAGGTGATCCTGGGTTATGACAAGGATGCTAGACCGATCTTATACTTGAAAAATGGTCGTCAGAATACCAAAGCTTCACCAAGACAAGTGCAACAGTTGGTGTATCAATTGGAGTCCGTTGTTGGGTTCATGCCTCATGGTCAAGAGAAGATCGCCATTCTTATCGATTTCAAACATTACAAAGTCGAAGGTACCACCTCTAGGATTCCATCCATATCTGTTGGGAAGGAGGTCTTGCATATTTTACAAACCCACTACCCGGAAAGACTAGGTAAAGGCGTTCTAATCAACATGCCCTTCGTTGCGCAAACATTCCTTAAGCTGATTTGGCCCTTGATCGACCCTGCTACCAAAGAGAAGATACATTTTGATACCCCTGCTGTTGAATTGGTCTCGGAAGACCAATTGGACAAGGATTACGGTGGGTTATTGGATTTCACATATGACCACGAGGTCTACTGGAAGACACAAGTTGAACAATATGAGAAGAAGAGAGCCTCTGAGTTTGCTAAATGGGAGAAATTGGGCGGTGTTGTCGGTATCAGTGAATACGGTATAAAAAGTAATACTGATGACGTTGAATACCCTGTGGGTGGTGATAATTAGATAATCGGTTTAAAAGAGTTCTCTATAGGAAAGAAATATAGATTCCTTGCTTAGATGCAGCATTATAACTACGAGTGATTAATCAATTCGTTCAAATTTATGTTCAAATATAACCAATTATTCAAGTTTCGAGAACGAAAGTTTCTTTTCTTCTAACAACTCACATCAAAACCCGACAAGTTTGTAGTCCTTAATCTGATAACAATGATAATGAAGATTTAAGCAACTGATGAATGTATCCAACTTCTTCACACTTCCAATGACAAGCTTTAAGATTCTCTTTTTCGTAATAAGAGCAAAACCTCATGTTCTTGAGATACCAAAATCTTCATCAAGAGCAAAGTCCGTGAGAGGTACATAACAGAAAAGCTTCATGTTTCTTCAAGAACAACAAAACAAAGAATACATCAAACTTTCAATGCGTTACGTACCAATAATTACTCGAAAAGGGAAAAAAGCCAACATTCATCAATCATAGTCAAAAACAGTCCAACTTTCCATCAAACAACAAGAAAACAGAAAACTCGTGTCCATAACCACATCTTTCTTTCTTAATCACATCTTCACAGACTAACAGAGAAACAAACTCTCCCGTAATCAACTTCCATCAAAAAGAAAACCTTCTTCAAAATTAAAAATAAAAAAATCCAAAATCATCATAATACTGTTCAAAACTTGAATCTTTGATTGGTCATACTCCTTACCAGTTTTGATAACCTTGACTGTATTCATTACCACCATAAGCAGCGTAGTAGTTTGGTTGCTGTTGGTTGTATGGGGTTTGAATAGAACCACTAACATCGTCACCTTGAGCCTGAGAGCCGTTAGTAGATGGAGCGACACCAGAGGCTTGAGCACCTTGTTGAGGAGCACTTTGCTGAGGGGCACCAGCTTGAGTACCTTGAGAACCTGGTTGCTGTGGAGCAGCACCGTAGGCACCGTAACCCTTTGGTTGGGTTTGGTTGTATGGTGCGTATTGTTGCTGGGCGTATTGTTGTTGTAGGAAGTATTGTTGGTATTGTTGTGGGTAGTACATGTATGGGGCAGCTTGGTAGAATGGAGCAGCTTGGTATGGAATGTTGGAAGGTGGTTGGTTGGATGAAGCATTTGGTTGAGCAGCAGAGACCGCTGGTGAGCCAGTACCTAAGTCAGAACCAGTGTTTGGTAAAACTGGTGGAGCAGCATATGGTGATTGTTGGAACTGTTGTGGTTGAGATTGTTGACCAACGTTTTGTTCGTATTGACCAACGTTTCTACCTGATGAGTATTGGTTCAAGTTTGATCTATCATATTGGTTGTAGTCAACACCATATGAGAAACCTTGTGGGTAACCACCATAGAATTGTTCGTACCCTTTTGGAATAGCCTGTTGTTGGTATTGAGCTTGACCTTGGACCTGACCTTGTTGACCGGCTTGAGGTTGTGGTTGCTGAGATGGTGTGGCTTGTTGTTGTTGGCTGTAGGCAGTTTCGTTCTGGTTTTGGTATTGACGTAGTTGTTGTTGTTGCTGCTGTTGTTGTTGCTGTTGTTGCTGTTGAGAACGAGCAGCTTGTTGTTGTTGGTTGTAGAAGTTGTTGTATTGGCGTTGTTGCTGCTGTTGTTGTTGTTGTTGTTGTTGAACAGATTGGTCATCTTCTTGAACTAATGAAGAACCGAAAGAGATACCACCAACGTTGCCAGCTTGGTTAACAGAGCTTGGTAAAACAACCGGAGCGTCTTGTTGTAATCTTCTTTGTTGTTTTTGTTGAGGCTTCTCACCTTCTTGGGCAACTGGAGAAGCAGCTGGTTCTGCAACTGGTTGTTCTTGTTCAACTGGTGCTGGTTGTTCTTGGACTGGCTGTTGTTGTTCTGGTTGTTGTTGTTGAGTTTGTTGTTCTTCAATTGAGACCTGTTCAACAGCCTTGGAGACTTGTTCAATTGGTTGTTCTTTTTGTTGTTTTGGTTGAGGTTTTTGTTTTTGTTTCTTTGGTTGAGGTTTTGGCTTTGGTGGAGCAGCAATGGAAGCCCAAGACATAGCTGAAGATGATGGAACATCAGCAGATTTTGGCTTTGGTTTCTCTTCTTTTGGTTGTTCCTTTTGAGCAGCAGCATCAACTGCGGCAACGGCAGCAGCAGTTGCAGCAGAAGTTGGAGCAACTGAAGCTTCTTTAGGTTGTTGTTCTTGTTCTTCTTCTACATTTTCGGCTTTAGCTGGTTTCTCTTTTGGCTTTTCAGAGGATAGAGCTGAAGCCCATGATGAACCATTGACAGGTAGGGTAGCAGTAGAAGCAGTCGCAGCGGTAGAAGTGGCAGATGGCTTGCTTTCCTTAGGAGCAGCAGGCTTTTCAGTCTTCTTCTGTGAAGCTGGTTTCCCTTCTCTTCTTTGACCTTTGAATTCTCTTTGTTGTTTATGGTTGTGACCGTTTTCTTTATTTATCAGTCTTTGATCAGCTTCCTCTTGTTCCTTTTGAGCTTGTTTCTCTAATTGTTTTTCCTTCTTGGAAGGTTTCTTAACTTCATCCCATTTTTGAACAGCACCAGTGGAGATCTTCTCAACAATGACTTCTAGTTCTTCGAACTCGTTGATCAGGTCAGTTAGATCCTCTTTGGACCAGTCTGGGAACAGTTCTTGTAATGTGGAGACCTTAAACTTGGTGTCGTCGTTCAACTTGGAAGAAGAGTCCTTGTTGAATCTCTTGGAATTATTTCTGAAACCACCTCTTCCCTTTTTAGGTGGTTGAGGTTTCTGTTGTGTTGTGGATTCTGACATCGTGGCCTGTATGTATATATGTGTATGATGTGTTAAAAAGTTCTGTAAGGGATTTAGCGCCGACTATTTAGTAAATTGATGATATTCACGTCAAATATGGTTGGTAAATCTCTTGTTTTTATATTTGCTCTTGTGGAAACTTTCCTTATTCAATCGTTGTTGAAACACTCAAAGAAGACAATCGATCAATGAGGAGTGTGGATAAACTGTGGTGAATGACAAGAAAAGATGGTGATAGGAACAAACAACGAAACTAAGCACAAAACTTCAAAGATGGTGTAGATTGAGTTGTTGATATTAACGTTTCTTTAAAAAAAATACTCTTCAAACCACTTAAAAAATAGCAGATTTCAGTGGAAATGGATTCAAGTACGAAAGCAACAGGGATCGTATGACTTGCGTATTCCTTCGATGAATTGAGTCTTTTTAAAAAAGAGGATTAGGTATGTTTCTGAGGCTGATTTTGCCTTTGAAAGAAATTTTGCGTCGACGTTTTTCTGGTTTTTCCTCACGGCACCTGGCGGGTAACTCTGTTAGTTGTGTCGACTTCCGCATTAGGAAGTCAGCAGACCTGCATCAGTGAAAGTCGCGTTACAAACTACATCAAAGTTTCCACTCGACTTTTCTCTTAAATACGTTCATTTTGACATTAAAACATTATAAAAACGCTTACAATTGGTTCTTGGTGTGGAAGATCTCCAAGGCTTCGGCAATTCTGGCACTCATGGTCTTTTCACCTTCTCTGACCCAGACTCTTGGGTCAAAGTACTTCTTGTTTGGTTTGTCTTCACCATCTGGGTTACCAACTTGGGATAGGATGTAATCCTTCTTGTTCAAGACGTAGTCTCTGATACCGGTTAAGTACGCGTATTGACAGTCAGTGTCTAAGTTGACTTTGACAACACCGTTCTTGATGGCAGTGTCAAATTCTTCTTGGGTGGAACCTGAACCACCGTGGAAGACCAAGTATAATGGGTGTTTCTTTCCGGAACCAGAGGTCTTCTTAGCGTAAGCTTGGTGTTCACCTAGAATGGATGGTTTCAATTGGACGTTACCTGGCTTGTAGACACCGTGAACGTTACCAAAAGCAGCAGCAATGGAGAATTTGGAATCGATTGGAGCTAGGGCAGCATGGACAGCGTAGACGGTTTCAGGAGCGGTGTATAAGGAATCCTTTGAAACGTGTTCGTTGTTGACACCATCTTCTTCACCACCGGTGATACCGATTTCCATTTCTAACCATTGGTCAATCTTGGCCATTCTTTTAAAGTATTTGGCACAGGTAGCAATGTTTTCGTCATCGGTTTCTTCAGACAAGTCCAACATGTGGGAGGAGAACAATGGTTCACCATGTTCTTTGTAGTAAGCTTCATCAGCTTCTAATAGACCATCGAACCATGGTAATAGTTTCTTAGCACAGTGATCGGTGTGTAAGACGACTGGGATACCGTAGGTTGGGGCAATGGATCTGATGTAGTGGGCAGCAGCAATGGCACCAGCAATTGAGGCTTCTTGGTTACTGTTCTTGACACCTTTACCGGCGAAGTAGGCGGCACCACCTTGAGAGGTTTGTAGGATAATTGGGGAACCGTTATCTCTAGCAGCTTCTAGGGCAGCGACAACAGTGGAGGAGGAGGTGACGTTAATGGCTGGAATAGCGAATTGATGCTCTTGAGCGTAGTCAAACAAGGCTTTGACGTCATCACCGACGATGACACCGGACTTTCTCTTTAGGACTTCTTGGACACCCATTGTGTATGTAATTGATTAGTTGTAATGGAAACTTGCAGATAAGTGTTGTTACCTTTTTTACGACTGGAGGGTTTTGCTGTGTATTTATATTTGCAGGAAAATTCCAAAGACACTCTTTTGTTGGCATGAGGTGGTGGCCGGAAAAAGGTCACCTGGGGCCTAGACGGTAGGCGCACTGCAGCCCAATGAAGAGAGCTAGGGGAGATTGGTCGGGGCACGGGTGGGAATTAGAGAGAGTGCTAGGCCAGGGGAGAACCACGCCAGGGGGCTCAGGTGACCAGCCAAATGGAACCATTGACATCTCGTGCTGCAGGTGGTCCTGGTGATGTGTTGGAGTTAGACTGGTACCAACAGACGCTAAAAGCACTGTGTAGTTCCAATTGGCAAGAAACCGGCTCTTTACACCATGGTTCTGTTGCCCTTCTCCTCTTCTGTTCCATTCCCCCTGTGTATGCTGCCCTTCGTCTCTTTCTCCCACGATTCTATTGTGATTCAACTACTCCGAGACCATCTCATTCTGCAGAACCACTAAAGCAACACGCAGAAATTACGCAGTTTGATCACGCAACACTGCTCAATTCGCTCCCTGAAGTTGTCTTTCGCTGCTTAAAACCAGTTCCCACTGCCAGATACCTCTCATCACTCGCCTAAACGTCAATTTTTGACACAATCCTCTTCCCGGTGTTTCACGGATGAGGATAATTATCTCCACCATTTTCACAGACACCAAGATTGCTAGGCCATGTACCTGATTGCACCGGGCTGCCTTCCATCCAATTCCGGGGAAGATTGAATCCTAATACTCTTAACTGTGTGGTTTGTTAGTGGATACACGCAACCGGAGTTGAAGTGGGGTCCGGATTAGATGAACCTTAATACATTTTGGCAGCTTTGTTTACGAGATTGGATAGGAAGTGCTGCGTTTGAAAGGGTTCCACCACAAGATTACGCCTATGCAACTGCAATTCCCTTGCTGAGATTAAAAGCTTGATGGTGTCGTTAATTCATGTTCTCATAGCTAAGATTAATCATTACCGTTCTTTCCCCAAACACTAAGTTTATTATTATCTTAGCTCCCAGGCTCCCAGGTCCTCGTAATACACATAGCAGATGCGATCCTCTCATTAACTTGATTAGAGTATCATTTTACTGTTTATCTACACACTCCCAGACGTTTCAATATGTCCGGGGAATATCACTTACTCCATATTCTCTTTGTGGATGGCCATCAAAGATATTAAACTTGGCCTACAGGTCATCTCCCAAATTGAAGTGCATCGCGACACCTTATTTAGACTTTCTTTTTTTTTCACAGATACAAAGTTATTTATTAATTCAGTTTAAATA
>JAKTWU010000007.1:0-98522 GCA_030582435.1 Taiozyma onychis
GATATCAGTACTGGGATATCCTCTTTGACTTCTTTGAGGCTGGAAGTGACGTTCTTTACGATCATTCCATTGACCTCGGGGAATCGAAGCGAAGCGAACCAGACCCTTATGACGTTATTGTAATTGCTGGCACCGGTGGTTTAAAGCATCGATTAAGCTCATGGTCAAGCAAGTGACTAGTAGTAAAATGAAGCTAACATGAAGCTGACTAAAGTTCAAACAGGAGACATAGTTTTCTATACTGTGGTTGCTCGCATTTCTTGAGATACACCAACAACGGTATCAAAATTCCAACACTCGGCCTTCTTCGAAACATGCATAATCAGAGATTTTGCGTCTGATAAGGAAAATTTTATAGGCCATAGAGGCAAGTAGGCGTGATCATGTCACAAGTTGGTGAAAATCGGTCGTTTTCTCAGAAGAATGTAGCTCAATGTGCCTGATGAAGAATATGAGCCGCTCCTGTTACGTTTTGGGGGCCCTTTGAGTGCTTTTTTGGTGGATTTTGCGTTTATAACGGGTTACTATGAAATTAACCGGTACAGTTTTTGATTCTTTTGTAGGAGGAATAACCAGAATAACCACAATGATAATATGTTCAACCTTGTGTTGTTAAAACTGCTGGAACAGATAGTTCTCTAATTATTATAACATATCAAAATGAAGGATGTTGTCACTCTTAAGTATATGCATGACTTTTCTATGGTGGGCTTCTTTCTATATTCAACTCCGGTGACCTTTTCCTGGCGGGCATTCCTGTTTGAAAAGGGATTTGAATGGGAGCTGACGAAATGCATCCTTCCCTATTTCTGACTTCATTAACGATAGATTCGCCATTCCAAAAAAGAACAACCGAGGAGCTAGGTATGACTTAATACCGCCAGGATATGAGGATATATACTTTCAAAAGCGGCTAGCGCAATGTGAGACATGACCTTATCTTTAGAGTTTTTGAGCAGTCAATCTATTTTTGTTTCCAATCATCTGAATACATCTCGGGAAGTCTATCACATAGATTTTACTCTCCCTAAAACCCTGATCACACCCATCAGATATACATCCAAGAGAAGGATGCGAGTATGGAGCGTCTGTCAAGAATGTGTCGTTGATGCAATTTTAAACGGAGCATTCTGGAAGCGCGACGGCTGTCGTCACTATCCAAGCTTAGCACACCTGCGAGTGACGAGTTCTGGATGAAGTCAAAGGGGGACTAAGCTCTCCTTCCTAGACCCAAGACTCTCTACAAAAGCGCGACTTTGGTCCTTCAATTGACCAGCTGATCGGCTTCCCAGCAGATCTCGGTGGCCTATTCATGCATATGACACATATTGTAAACATAAGATGCATACGAGGGAAGCCAAAGATCAAACAGATACAGGGGAATCCTCATCATTTTACAGTTTTCGAGAACCTGAATTCTTGGTCCATAGAATTTTAACGCATCGGGGCACTGCAAAGATGCTTGCATACAGACTAGTTACCCATAACTGGAAACAAAAAAGATCAGCGGGGGTCTTGGAGGAGTGCAAGACTCCTCCAAAGTTCTCGCCCTAAATTCCTCCCATAAACTCCTCGGTCCAAGAACCAAAGGGAAGAACACTCAGGACAAAGAAGGACAACCTTCAGGGATAACCTT
Organism: Taiozyma onychis; assembly: GCA_030582435.1. Lineage (NCBI taxonomy): Eukaryota > Fungi > Ascomycota > Saccharomycetes > Phaffomycetales > Wickerhamomycetaceae > Taiozyma > Taiozyma onychis. The sequence goes on from JAKTWU010000007.1 coordinate 1,637, forward strand.
CTAAGGCGGCGTACATACCTGGCTCATGTGGCTTGTGGCTGACCCCTAATATTTGAGTGTTGGGCAAGGTAATTTGACTCGGTTTATTTACACACAAAAACACTTTAAATGGTTGTCTAATAGTTTTGCACCAGCAATACAGTTCAACCCTTTCAAAAGAACTGAAAGTGAACCATTTGCGACTGGAGATTTATTGGGATACGTGAGCCTTGAGAGACCTTAAAATGCATGCCTTAATGTTTGCTAGTGAACACTTTCTCCAGGGTATCACCGCAAACACTTTAGCTCGTGATGCCTTAAAAAGTCAAATGCTTTACTCATAGTACACAATAAAACTAGTTCCAGATTTTAAAGCCACTTATCATACAGCATCTCAATCAGTAGGAGTAATCATATATTGCTTTTTAGGTCGAATACCACAAGGAATTGAAAACTTTAATACATCAGATCTGAGACTTCACTAGTCTTGGACGAACGTGATGGCGTCTATCATACTGATGCTCCCAATAGGTCCATCCATCACAACAAATTTTTCACTTAGTGAGCTATAACTGACAGACACTGAGCTTAGTTCATAGTCATAGTTTCCACGATCTAGTGCATGTGGTTGAATAGGGGGTTGGGAGTTGCACAATACTTTGAGACGTAAGGTCTTCTGCATGCATAGTTGATGTTCAGTTCCCAAGTCCCAAACTTTCTATGAGATCGCGACAACATATAAACCTTAATCCAGGTTTTGAGGTTTTGAACCTGTCAAAGTTGTGAAGATCTGTGGCTTGAAGGTTTGTGGCAAGTTATCTTACAACCCCCCCCCCCTCAGAAGTATTTTCTTTATATATATCTTCAGTTTATTTCCGAGCCTCATTTGACAAGAATCGATGTTAAAGAAAACTTTCCTCAGATGTTTATTGCTATTAGTTTAATTAGAGGACTTGGTAGCAGGACCACTTCAGCTGGCCGATGTTCCAATTCCACATCTGTTTCAAAGCGATTTCGAAATCTCACTGAGCTCTCCTTCCTCACAATCAGAGCCCACGAGTTTAATAATTGCCCTTTCAGTTGACAGTCATGCTCTATTAGCAGTTCGCTGGATGTTTGTCCCCTTATGTCACTAGATAACAAGCTCACAACTCAAATGCAAATTCTGAGACAAAGTTGGTGTGATTAAAACAAATCTTCGTAAATATCTTCGTATGCGTTTTTTTTTCTGTCGAAACCGCGGAATATTTTAGAAAGTGTAGGTTTGATCAATTGTGAACTGGCCGTACCACTCGAAGTGTAAGCTAGTCCATACATTGACAAATGACAAATAGTTAGATGAGAGCGTAATGTGCAACGGTTTATTTGAAGAACACGTGTGACCTTTGACTGTACAAAATCACTAGGAAGCTGTTTTCTCTATCTCAGTAAACTAGGTAGGGCTCTAGGACAGATAACCTCCAATTATTACCAAATTGAATCGAATGATGGGTAGGGTTCATAGTAGCTTCAATTTATGACAGAATGAAGTTGAATCTAACTTAGATGTCCAAATTGGTGCTCAATCCGCCAAATTTTAGAAATGCCACCAAGCAGCACCTTTTCCATTTGCACAATACAATCGCCTATTGCTCAAGAAATCCCAACGACTGGGCGGATTCACATCCGCATGACAATTTTACAACGTTATCAGGCTAATACTTCCAGTGGTCGTGCGAATGAGTTTCTAACCAGGTTAGGAGAACCGAGGTTACATTCACAGAACTTCTGTTACAAACATATATGCACACCTAGGTTAGGAGATGAATATGGTAGTACACTCGATTCGTAAATTTAGATGCCATTTCAAACTTCTGGGTCAAGAGTTGGAGCTTGAATACGATAAGGACTCATTAAAACAACAGAGCATGAGTAGGGAGTGCATTGCCAACTCAACACTCTGAAGGAAGATGGGGTGTCAGGTTGCCCTCACAGTCTACAAGTAGCCCAGTAGTAGCTCTGTGCTAACTATCATCTTCAAGACAGACACACTTACAAAAATACATCAAAAGATTCCCGGGATCCGACAGCTAGATCATGCACCATCTAAGAAAGTTTAGCACCAAACCAAATCATTGTTCATGAAACTGTTACCCAAGATACTTAAGATCTACCTTGAAAACTTCACGGAAGTGATAAAATTTTTTATGGGTTCACTAAAATCGAGTCAAGAAAGACAAACAAAGAACTTGAGACATCTCAAACAAACGTGAGTGAACGAGGGTCAAATGGCCATATATTCGCGTAATACACCACCCCAAGACTTTCCTACGCTGGGAGGAAATGTTCCGTGGTACGTTTTGCAACCTCCAGTCTCATGCCCTTGAATCCTTGTACCTAATATGCAACTGGATGCAGTCAGATAAAAAGTTACATCAGAAATAGCTGAGTCACATGCAAGAAGAAACACTTGCGCCTGTCAGTTTTTTACGGAAGTCAAAACTGCAGTCGCACAACCACTCAGGGTGGTGAAAAGTATTGCTCTCTCTCAAGGTGGAGAGTACTAGACGAAAAAGACTGAATTCATTCGAGTTATAAGACCTTTGACATTCGAGCTACGAGCTTTGCAAGTACACCTTATAATTCTTGATGCCATGCCTCTTGGTTATTGCTGTTGTCAACTTCTCAACGTATTTATGCCATGTTGAAAGCTTCCATGGTTGAGTCAAGACTATTGTACCCCTGACCCAATAAGCTTACTTATATTGAACATTTTGAAATTGGGCCACTCCCTTGTATCAAATATCCGATGGAAACTCGTGCTCGAACTAGAGCTAGTATGTTACTCTTCCGATCAAGCTTTTTGTTTGAATAGTCAAGCTTCTCGGTTTAATAAAACGGTCTAGCTTTTCGGTGTAATCAAACAACGCTGTAACAAATGGCCTATTAGCTTTAATCATAGCATATTTTATAACCTGTGAATGACGATGGCACTCCCTCTGTTTTCTTGATAGGCACTCCCTCTGTTTTCTTGATAGTGCCCAGCTTTGACACATGTGTGAAGAAAAGTTGACTTGAGGATTCATTTGACATTGACAGTTACGTCATTGCAAATTTCTTAAAACCGGAACGTTCGATTGCAGTGCAAGAGAAGCAAAAAAAGGAATGGGACAATTCAATTGCAGGTAATTACCAACAGGAAAGACACAACATACCTGTGGTGTGAAAGACTGATCAAAAACTATTTATTCCCTGAGGCTTTCAACATTTACGAATCGCCGTGTATATGTGCCCATGTCATCGGAACACTAAATCATACTGTGCCTCCAATTGCCTCAAAAACCTACCTATACTTTGTGTTGTTTATTGTGTAGAACTTTATCTTGGGACTTGTACTAATCAAGGCTTGCATGGATCAAGAGCCAGATGGCAGGCAAAAAAGCTTAATTTAATCTTAGTCGGGGGTAGCCTATAGCTGTTCCTCCCGCTTGACAACTCATGAATACTTTTAACACGAACGTCGTAGTTCTACTGGGGTGCTCATGTACCTCTCAATTTTTTATTTTTCCTTTCATCACACCACCTTTTTGATGCACACTTATGTAGGTGACGGAGCTTAAATTTACCTCACGCATGCGGGGGGAGGTTCCTGGCCTTCAATCTCCCCATCTCTTATAATCACCTGCATGGTAACAAGGAGGAGCCTCTCGATTAAATGACGCAGAATGTGTTGCACATTTCTAGCCGTATGATGAGAGAGTAAACTACAGAGAGTGCGCAATCGCAGCCTCTAATAACCAGAGAAAAGAGCTTCTTTAGTTCCTAGTGCACCTTATCTAACCTTTTGCCAAATAAACTTTGAAGAACAATTAATCTGAGACCCTTCGATATCTGATATCTTGAAGATCATCAAGAATAAGATAATTTACGGGGGAAAATCGGCCTTGTGTTAACTTTGACACCTTGGTTACCAGCACCGGTTACCAGCACCGCGTCCATGTCACATCGAACCGAGTCAATCTTGAGGAGATCTCACATACACAATGAGCCACATATGCAACACGGATCATGAGCCTGACCTGATAAGGACACCAAGCATGTCATCTAACTCGTAAAGAACCGGAGAGCGCACCAGTATATTTAAAGCATTCATATTTATTTGTTAAGCCGCCTAAAGGTGACAGTCTAGGTTCTCGCAATTAGTAGATGGCATAAACAAAGACTCTGGAAACTATGCTATTGCTTTATTCGAAAGCTCTAATTTTTAGACAGTTGAAATCTACGAATATTTCATCTTCCGTGCTGATAGTAGAAGAGTATCGTGAAGAAAATTGAAGGTCTAGTTAACATCGATCCAGTCCCACAACCCAAGTCTCATGGTGCCATAACGCAAACTGCCCTCTGCCCTCCCCAGCCCTGCTTACCAACATCTGTAAGTCAGTGCATGATGCGCGCATGATTTGGAGCCACCCACAACAATTAAAGTTTCCTTACGCTGTTCAAAGTTGCTGCATGCTCAAAAAAAAGCGTACATGCAGGCTTGAACCTATTTTCCGTTGTTCTATTTTGAACAATTGAACAACAATTGTAGTTAAAAAAAAGTTTTTCTTTTATAATAGAGAAGCAAAATCGCAATTTGAATATTAGCTTTCAACTGCAAGTTCAAATACTTCGGTCTTGTCGTATCTTTTGACACAAACCAACGCTCCAAAATCGGCTTTGACCCCCGTAACCCTCCCTGTTACATTTACATTCATCCCACGTTACGCTCATTGCCTAGTTTGCCAGTTCAACAATTGGCCTGATCGAATCCCTCAAGAGAAAAAACTTTCTGTGATCTTGCATCACCAACTGAAGCTACACGATCCGCAACGAAAGGCCAAAAGCATCCCATTCACAGCTATCAACATCCAAAAGCCATAGCTCGTAATTTTCTTCCACTTACTCCAACCAAATACCCTTTTTTTAATCAATACTATCTGCCCAGTTCAAAAGGAGTGCAGTTATCCTAATCACCACAACAACAGTGAACATTCAACAAACTTTCACCCCTGAAGATTAAGCCCCAATATACTACAATAGACTAATATGGTGACAAGTACGGCTAGTAATGTTAAGATGAATCCCACCTACTTTGGGTATATAGGCTCCACCAAGGATGCCTTGCTCATCATTCAAGCGGTGCTGAATAACCGCCTTTTGGCCGTTCCAAGAAGACCTCACGAAATCGAGAGACCTGAGCTTATAAAGAGCGGTAACGTCTTCGTATTCATTGAGGAGAAGAGTGGCATCAAGAGATGGACCGATGGTGTTTCTTGGAGTCCGTCCAGAATCCTAGGGAGATTCCTGGTGTACAGAGAACTGGACCGCCCTGTTTCTAACGCGGCAAAAGTTGGTGAAAAGGGGAAAGGCGACAAGTTCAAGAAACCTAAGAGAAAATCTATTGATAATGTTTTACCTAGTGGCAAACCTCCAGCCATCCCTGCAGCTTTGCAAATACAGTCCTTGACTTATGAGAACACTGGTATCGACCCATTAAACGGCACGAAGATTCCAATTGAAACAGGTAACTCCAACACAGTGCCAAACAGATCGCTTGTTGGTTCATTGATTGCCTCCTATGCCTTCAAAGAGTATGGTTTAATCAAGAAAACAATGTCCTTGACTATCAACAAGACCGATTCTCAACAAGGTATGGCTCCAGGTCAAACGTTAGTTGAAACAGTGCATTTGGTTTCATATTATTCTGCTGAAGATGTTCTAAATGCTAAACTGCAAAGACCTGTTGACTCTCCAGTTTTGAAGGATTTGCAACTATCCAATGAGTTATGGAATGCAGTTAAGGATTCATCATTAGGAGGCAAGATTCCATTTGAAGACGAAGCTTATTACTTCATGGATGAATCCAATCCAAACGCCATTGCCCTAGGTTTCAATCCTGCCATCCATTTACAACCACAGTATCAGCAACACAACCAACAGCATATTTTACAACCACCACTCCAACAGCAACCATCACAACAGTCTCAGGATAGTACTGGCTCCAATGACCAATCGACGCTACAGACTTCATCATCTCAGCCACAAGGACAAAAGCCACCACAACAGGCAAGTTCTACCTTTGGTCAATATCAGTATGGTCCATTCAACCCATCTTTTGGTCTACCACAGTATCAACTACCCCAACAATATGCTCAGCCATTGTCTCAAAACTCATCGCAGACAAACATACAAGAAGGCCAGGCTCCAATGACTCAGATACCTTTACCCCCAAGAGCGCATCACCACAGCATCAATCATCCGATCCAACATTCTTCCCAAAGTGCTTCTTTCTCATTGCCAGTTCCACAATCTCATGACTACAACAGCAACAACAACAGCAACCCAAATTTTCAAGACTTGTCTCAGATCCCAATACAATACCAACAACAACCACTTTCACAATCTCATGTGAGATACTCTCCAAATCAGAATTTTCTGATTTCTCATTTTCAACATCCAACACCACATCCACAATCTAATGTCCACAATTCTATCTCGAGCACTTCGTCTTCCGGTTATAACTTACAGAGACCTGCATCTCCAAACTCTCCAAGAGGCTCTCTCAAGCATGAGAGTGATTCACCAATTGTTCCTGCTACCCATTCATCTATGGAGACGTCTTATAACCTTTCGACTCCAAGACAGCAGAAGAGCCATACAGATTCCCCAAGTTTCAACTCTAGCAACTTTAACAATTCAATGAGTGGGACTTTAATGGGGAACATTGGAAACCCATATTTCATCAACCCAGCCACGGGTGCTCCAATGCCGGCTGCTCCTAATGGTTATAATGGTAATGGTGGCACACCGGGGTTGATCCCAGCTCAGACGATGGGTCAAATGACACCTGTCCCTCAACAAGTTGGCGCTGGCGGTGCTCGTTTTTTCTACGATGAGAATGGGCAGATTGGCTCTTTTGGGTTCCAGCCTTATGCTAACAATTCTGGTGCTCCTAATTAAAGAGATTTGTTCAACATTCAAATTTATCCTATGCCCATGTTATACCCTCCAAGTTCTATCGTTATACATTTCAAGTTTTATGATTCATCTAAGTTTTGACCTAATGATTCCCATGTTTTCAGTCATATATTTCCCCCTTTCCTACTGGGAATATTGTCCGGTTTTTGCTTCCAACAGCCTTTTTCCCCCTTCCTCTTTTCCTCTTGTTTGCATTATATTATGTTTGATGTTGTTATCGTCTGCAGTTTTCCATTTTTATAATATACTCTTATCGGTAGTTCTTTTTTCAGTTTGCTAGTTATCATCGTTTAGTGTTTTTGTTCTTTTTAATGTGCTAATAGTTTTGAGAGGGTGTTAGTCCAGAAAGCTGTTTTTTGTAGTACCTTCCGCTTTAAATTCGTTCCGATTATGTGAGAAATCCGTTTTCGGTCTTTAGCACTGAGTCAAACACAATGATGAAATCAGTAGCAAAGAGAATCAGTCCAATGCCAGTCTCGACCGTTGAATCTTGCAGAACGAATCAGGTCTCGAGAAACAACAACCGAGCCCCTGGGACTAGGTCAGGAGAATTCTCCGCTCCGCTCATGTCCCCACCACCAACAATTGGTCCTGTGTTTTTTTCTTTTCAGGTAAATTTCCCCAAGTTTTTGCATCGGAGGCCACCTAATTAAAAACCGGAGACATTTCTGGCCATTCTGATTTTACACACAAACCAGGGAACGAACAGGCTGGAAAACCGGTGTTTGAGGGAGACGAATTGGCATTGTAATTGTGTCTTACCACGCTCGATTGAAGCAAACCACCACCGGCAGCGGACTCCCCAAGAACAGCCGTTTGAGGAAATTTACTTATCCAAACTTTAGCGGATTTTGGCCTTTTTCGTCTGAATCAAAGAGGAAAAAAAAAGTTGGGAAAAAGTTGACATTTCACAGTATACACTTATCATCACACGGAACGCACCCAATTCGCCACCGATCTGTGCCACCAGTACACAGCAATCGACCCTTCCACATCACTCCAACACAGAAGCACAGTTTGGGAATGCAGATGGGCCAACGAAGCATAGCGAGCCCGCCTGTTGATGTCCACCATGACAACGTTGAAGATATCATCCAGGAAACCACACAAGACAATACGATAACCACGACGAACACACCCACGACGCCGCTGTCCAAGACCAATATACAGCTGTCAGAGACACAGAAGATCGCGCTTAGTGGAGCCCTTGCTGGCTTTATGGCCGGTGTTTCTGTTTGTCCCCTTGACGTTGCAAAGACACGACTACAGGCACAGGGTTCCAGCGCAAATACTGCCAAATACAGAGGTATTGTCGGTACTTTGTCCACTATTGTCAAGGATGAAGGCTTACCTGGCCTTTATCGAGGTCTTGTGCCAATTATTCTGGGCTATTTCCCCACATGGATGATATACTTCACAGTTTACGAAAAGGCAAAACTTTTCTATCCAGGCTTCAACAAGTCCAAATTGAACATTGACTCGGATTTTATCAACCACTCAATGTCTGCATTTACTGCTGGTTCAGTTTCCACCATCCTCACCAACCCAATATGGGTCGTCAAGACTAGATTGATGCTTCAAACGGGTCACAATGCACAATCTACCCCGGACAAATTCATTTATAAAAACACATTTGATGCATTCCACAAGATTTACAAATATGAAGGTATACCGGTGCTATACTCCGGTCTTGTTCCCTCTTTGTTTGGTCTACTCCATGTTGCTATTCATTTCCCAGTGTATGAGAAATTGAAGAAAGTCTTCAAGATCAATGACCAAGAACAATCCAAATCACAGAGGCTGCTGAGGCTAATTGCCGCATCGTCACTGTCAAAGATGTGCGCCTCAACGCTGACATACCCTCATGAGATTTTAAGAACAAGAATGCAAATCAGATCAATGGCTTCTCCATCATCAGCATTATCATCATCATCTTCTTCCACCCCAAAAACAAAACCAAAATCATTCAAAGATCGCCACTTGATCAAGACTGTCATAGATATTTATAGAAAAGAAGGTGCCATAGGGTTTTACTCAGGATTAACTACGAATTTGGCAAGAACTGTCCCTGCTAGTGCGGTGACTCTTGTCTCATTTGAGTACATCTCAAGATATCTAAGTCATCATCATATTTAAATCACCGTCCTGTTTTCAGCTAACGGCTCAAATCATTCATATTCATATGTCATAATAAATATATAAGGTGTAGGCCCACTGAAGAGACTGGGTTTATCTTGGAAGTATATTTCCGAGGGCATATACCCCCGGAGAATGCACGTAAATTTTGGAAACTCCTCATCACTATGGCTTCAATGCGGCCCAGAAATGACTGGAACCATATGGAAGACTTGAAGAAACGCTGAGCTTCCAGAAAAGATACATTTCCCCCTTTAATTGCACCACTCAACCTAAGATGAGAGCTTTTTACCACGATAACGACCCTGAAGTCGATTACAGAGAGGATCATGATTCTGGGAAACCGGTTAGCGAAGAACAATTGAATCAACTACAGGTTCTGTATTACCACTTTGATTCTCTGGACCAAGTCAATGAGGTTGCTAAAGAGAGAGATTACAAGAATAGAGACGAGATCTTGATCTCCCCAACTTCATTTGGATCCCCTGAGGCATTGAAGGCCAAATTGGACAATTACTACGCGGAGCATATCCATGAGGATGAGGAAATTAGATATATCTTGGACGGTGAAGGTTTCTTTGACGTTAGAAGCAAAGATGATCAATGGATCAGATGCAAATTGTCCAAAGGTGACTTATTGATTTTGCCACCGGGCATTTATCACAGATTCACACTTTCTAACAAGAACTACGTCAAGGCCTTGAGATTATTTAAAGATGAGCCTAAATGGACTCCATTGAACAGACCAGTCGATGATAACAAGTACAGACAGGAGTATTTGCAAAAGATCAAGGCCTGATTCTTACTGACCTTGGGTGTTGAATTCTGTTGGTGTTTATTTTAGGTGATTTTTATAATGAGCTTTACTGATTTTATGACTTTTGTACTACTGTAGTTGTAGATGCTCAACACGTTTATTTTCTAATAATCTTGATCTTCTTCTCAGCCTGTACAGCGTTAGTAGTGATCTCGTATTCCTTATGTATAATGTACTCACTTTCCACTTTTCAAACTCATCCACAGTACTCTTCAATTCCTTCTCCAAGTTATCAATCGTTGTGCTAATATTCTGTAATTTTAGACTCAACACAGGAATCGTATCATCAACAGTCTTCTCTACCAATGCATTCCCGACCATTCTGAAGCATCTTCTGTCCTTTGGTGTGCTCTCTAGCGTGCTCAGCACAATCTTGTGTTCTTCTTGGTCACCTTTCAATTGGTTCACTTTCGCTGAGATATCATTGATAGTGGCTTGATAGTAGTTGTATTTCTGCTGTAAAGCTGGTAATTGTTAGTGGGGAATAGACAGAGAATGACGTGAAGTGGGGGCACGTACCTTCGTTATTGTTTGTTGTGGACATTGTGGGGGATTTTTGATTGTGTCTATGGCTTAGTTTTGATGTTTGTCATGGTTTTCGGTTTTTTTCACTCTCAAGATCAAACTGCGTAAAGTTTAGATGATATAGGCAGAGACGAAAAAGTCGGTCAACTTGTGGATGAAAGGATCCAGAGAGACTCTGGTTAAACTCCAAGAGGTTGTTAAATAGAAAGTACAAAAATACAGCTGTCAAGAGACGGTTTTCTACCTTCTTACGAAATCGAAGCAACTTCTATCTGTATACTAAACCAGCAACTTATTTACTCTTTTTGTCTTCAACTATGGATTTGTCCTTTGAATAGATGAAACCCAACAAGAAGAAGAACCAGGCAACGAACACAACAACACTTGAAGTGATGTAGACCCAAGAGTTAGTGATCTCCCAACTTCTTGGATACTCGTCATTAGCCAAATGTCTGATTGAAAGCACAATTTTCTCGTCAATGAAACTCAAACCAGGACGCTTGTAATCGGTGTGGAAGGAGAAGACGCCATGGTGGTCGGGAATTTTGAACTCAGCAGTGTAAACCTGCGTGGCACCTTTGGTCTCGGTGGCGTTCAAAGTCAACCTATGATATGGATCTAACAATTTGATATCAACTTGAACGTCATCTGCAACGTATGGAACGTATTTGGAGCCATCCCATTCGGTAATACCGATTTGATAAACGACATCGTCCTTGATCTTGTATGGTCTATCTTCGTAAGAGGTACCATCAGCATGGGAATGTCTAACGTCAACAACTCTGATGACGTTCTTAGATTGTGAAACCCATTGCACCAAACCAGTGATTACATCTTCATTAGTAGCAAAATGTGCATCAGATAAGAAAGTTTCATCACCTAACCAGACGGATCTAGCATTATTCAAAGCCTGGTGAGCAACGATCAAGTAACCTTGTTTACCAACGGTCCAGTTCTTTTCAGTAACATCATCGGATTTGGTGTCCTTGGTGTATGAGGTTTCTGGGGCCTGTAAGATTGGAATCAATTGAGGGGTGTTGGACAACAGGGCAGCTGAACCTTGGTATAACACTTCCACAGAATCAGCGATCTTGGTGGAAATTGTGGATAATGATAATAATGAATGTAAACCTTCATCAGCGGAGTCAAAACTCCAATGGTCGATCAATTCGTGGTTTCTTGGTGAAGGGAAGATACCCAATTCATTGACAAAACCTCTGACAGACTCACTCAACCCGTTTGGAGAGGTCACAGCAAGGACGTCACCACCGTCATTCACAAAGTCTAGAATCTTGGAGGCAGTGATACCACCACCGATAGTTCTGACTTTTGAAGGGAAAATAATCAAGTTTTGATATATTCTGACATCGTTTCGGAACAATTTAACATTCTCATCATTGATCTCAGCAATGGTTACTTCCAATTCTTCCTTTTCCAATAGAGCTAAGAATTGTGAATAGTTTTCCTGTAATGCACTTGATTTTGCGTCAAAAAGAACCAAAGTCTTTGGAGAAAGCACACTAGCAGCGAGACAGAAGCTCACAAGAAGCCACTGCACCAGCAGACTTTGTAAACTGATCAATCTCATCGCTAAAAGTTGTCGAGTTGTGGAGTGAAGCCTTCGACACGTAGTTCAATTCGGCCACTTTCAGTAAAATCGTGTTTTTCAGTCTTTCGCGAATGCGTTTTATACTTGGACTTTGATTAGATCAAAGGAACTTTAGACTGAAGACTAAAGACTAAAGACTAGAGACTAGAAGTGTGACAATTTGCCACTTTCATTCCAACATGGACTCTCTGCCACAGCTGCCCAATGAAATCCAGCTTCGGATACTGCAGGAACTTGATCACACAGCAATCACCACGCTTCTTAAATCTCAGAAATTTAGACAAAGATTTGGCAATTGCTTCAGAAGATTTTCTGACAGTGGGAGCTTCACTAAATGGAACTATGAAGAGATATTGAAATGTGCCCAAATGTTCGATATGGTTAAACTGCAAAGTGATAAGATTTATCTGCTCGAGCTTATTAATGAAAGAGTTATTTGGCCTTCGGTTAGTCCAAGGTTGGCAAAGGTGAAATAACTAGTGATGCTTCAATATTTGAACGTGGATCCAGTTCCTTTCATGAAATGGTTGAATAAGTACTGCCCTTCATTGCAGATTGTGAATCAACCTAACCTTCATATCGCTATCTTCTCAAGATCTGTTGACTTGGACCAATTGAATGATTATAAACTGTCACATTTGGGGCTGAGAAATGTCAATCAGGTAACTGGGAAACTATCGCCACATCACCCATTGGAGACTTTAAAGATCGACGAGTCTCAGAATGATATACTCACAAGGATACCCAAGCGCTGTCTGGAGAGACTAAGAGTACTTCATCTTGGTGTTACAAGATCAACTACCGAAAACTACTCCGACACTATCAACGATGAACAAATTCAAGAAGAAAGGAATACGTCACCTTATCGGCACAGACAGGAACACGAATATGAACTGAAAAACATGAACTTCAAACATCCTAATCGCTTGAGGCTTGATGGGTTTCACCAGCTTGTGAACATCACATGCAAATCTTTATGCACACTGATTCTTTATTCAACTAGTCAAGCTGGAAAACAAATATTGAAGAACATAACCATGGTACATGCCAATGTGGTGCTGGATGTTGCCTCCAATAGGGCCTTGCCAAGTTTTATAAACGTTAAAGGAATTCAAAGTATGGACATCAGCCAATGGCCAGACACACCTACAGGTGAGGATTATAAACAGATGACATCTGAAAACACAATGGTGAAGAATTTGATGATTAGCACAGAGGCTCACAGAGTACTCGAATGTGACGGTATCAGAAAGAATTTCAAAGGGAGAATCAAGAAGCTTGGAGAGTTTTGACAGCCTGAAACATTGTGCCTTGTCCATAAGGAAAAACTGGGTATTAAGCAGGACAACCTCTGGAAAATTCCTTGAAACAAAGACCGTGAGAGGCACGCCGCTTATGATTAGCGAATTAAGATGACTGGAGTTGCATGTGAACCAAGTGAACTAACTACGCAGAACCAATTGGAATATATACATGTCCCAATACTTTCAAATAGTACTCTGTGTCGCCTACCACTATTAGTCTTCCAACAGGCGATGAGATCAAAGAAACTCCGCACCAACACCAGAAAACAACATAACGTGTCAAGCATCTCGGGAATGGCTCAATAGGTTGAGTTTCTGCCATCCAGACAACATCGAGATCATACACAGTACATTATGAAACACTCCCTGGATGACGAAACCTCCCATTGCAAGCGTCAAAGGCACGGTTCACAACAGGTCTTTATTCTCCCTGTGCAACCAGGTCTTCCCTTCCAATTGCCACGTGAGGTCCCTAACCAACCACATATCACTGAACTGAGGGTCTCAAGGCAAGGCAGCTACCAGTATCCTTTTGATCTGAATATTCCGGTCATTGAGGGTGATTTCAACGTGTTACAGGGACTTCAAGCTGACATTGTTGATGTGATGGACGTTTTAGGCATTCTTGAAGTGGACTCAATCAGAGAGAGCGTCAAACAGTTGACAATAGAGATCAGAAGGATTGAGACGGTGGGGTTTATTCAAAGACTCGGTAAGTTCCCAAATTTGACTAAAGTGGTGGTGAAACACACAGGTACGATTCCAAGTCCAATTCCAGACCTAAAGGCACCTAATGTCAGAGAAGTTGAGATCATCGCCTTGAAAAGAGACCTACCAATTGGCTGGGAATCTGAATTCTTAGATAGAGGTTTGATGGTTCCATCCCTCATTTCCCAAGACCAACCTCTGAATCTTGATATGATTGCAAGAAATTGTCCACATGTTGAGATCTTATCGCTGACAGAGATCTATGCCAAACAAAGAGCAGACCCAATTGAGAAAATATTCCCAAATTTGAAAGGTCTATACATTAAACAAGCCGCAAAACTAGATTGGTTCAGATTTAGTGCAAAGTTCTTCAATTGCTACATGCCTCAACTGGAGGAGTTCAAACTTGACCTTTGCGACAATTGTGGGACCTGTTGCATTACACATACTTTGTGCCCTAACATACGCACAGTGGAAATTGACATTTATGGCAATCAATTGGTATCAACATTAGAGCATTTGGTACTGTCAAAGCTTGGTAATTTACAAAGTTTGAAAATTGGTAATGTCACAGAATTGTATATTCAAGAGCCTATGGGCCCTAGCATTAGAGAGATTTTAATATTCAACACCCAAAAATCACCACTGAAGTTGATCCAAGGTGGTCAGTTATCCAATTTGCAATTTTTGAAGTATTTGAAGAAAGCTGATTTAAATATCGAACAGTTTAACCAAATCAACCCATATTGTGAGAGGGATATTTGGAATGGAGAGGAAAAGTGGGTATCATGATGATAAGGATGCGAGGTTCGAACTCGCGCGGACAACCGTCCAGTAGATCTTAAGTCTACCGCCTTAGACCACTCGGCCAACCCTCCATGATGATAATCATATTATGTAAAACTAGTCTATATTAACATATAAAGCAAATGGCTGCCCCTTAGTGCGTACAATGAGTCTCGTTTTTATTAGCTCTTCGAAACTCCAGGTACAACTTCTGCGTCATTTCTAGAAGTAGCCACCCTACATATCAAAAGAATATAATTGATTGACCTCTGAAAGTTACCTTTACGCTTTAGATACAGCACTCTCGCAACAATATTTTACGTTGTATCATCGAATCACTTACAAACTAGTCATGAATTACTAACATACCTTCTCAAGAGAAAAAAAAAACACATAGACATTAACTATCGTACAACTCGACGCCGATCTTGACCTTTTCAGAACTTCCCTTTGACAACTTTCTAATCTTTTTCTGTAAGGTTAAGATTCTACCTCTCACAGAGGCACTAGTCTTGATATCATCGCTTGATAATTGAACCATAACGTCGAATTTCCTCTTCCCGTCCTCATCAACCAATTTCTGATCAATCCCATCGTTGACGATTTTGAAGTTAAAAACGCCATCTCTTATATTACCACCTGGATGTACACCACAAATGACATACATAATGGTCCCACAATACTTTGTCCACCAAACCGTTCTTTCCAATTCGACCCTGTTACCATCTCTTTTGACTAAATCACATAAGGAGGTCTTGTAATTCTCTTCTAATTCTGGCAAATCACCGCCCCAACGATCACATAACGCTATCCCAATCAATGCTCTAGTTCTATGTGAGAGACCATGCGAGCCGGCAATGATCCCCGTGGTGGCAACGTGCAGTGCAGCTGTTGGTTGTAATTCTTTAGGGTATGAGGCGTGAACAAAGGCCAAGTTGCATAACGCTGGAGCAATTCTATCACGTACTTCTTTTGGAACGTGTTTCTCTGGTAGGGCAGTTCTTAGTAACTCTAGATACTTGTCTGCTAAGAGTGGAGCATATGGTCTTGATGCTATTAGCAATGGGTCTTGAGAACGGATATTTTTTGGTAGCATGGTGTATAGGGCACCTTCTCTAACACCACCTTCTGAGAAGTGAACCGTTTTGATCTTTGGTAAGGATTCAAAAGCGGCAGAGATTAAGAGACCAGTGGCTGGTAATTGAGATCTTCTCCTCTCTGAGACTTTAAAGATACTCTCTGAGCTAGGTAATGAATCTTTAAGGAACAAATAGTTGGACAAGTTGTTAAAATCGTTGAAAGAGCATGAGAACCCGTTAATGATCGTTGGGATCGGATAATTCTTTATATCAGACAACAACGCATAACCAAGACCTCTAAGACCACCACCACATGTGTACAAATCGAACCCACCTTGTGCCTCAGCTTCTTTGATCAAATATTCAGGTATGTCAAGTTTGTCCAATGCTTCTTTATAGGCCTGCTTGATCTCTTGAAACACCACATTCTTGCCGTCGATCTTGATTCTTCTAGTCAAGGCAGCAGCACCGTAAGGCAATGAGATTGGGTTGGTACTGATGGAGATGTCCCCATTCTGGCAAGAGATCCAGGACAATTGAGTAGAACCACCACCCAGATCCATATAGAGCCCACTTAGGGAGTTGAAACTGGAGGCAACACCGTAAGAACCGACGCGGCCTTCGTCTTCTTTGTTCAAGAGCTCCACTTCCCAGCCCGTGGAGTCATAAATGGCGTCTCTGAACTCCTGTGAGTTGGAGGCCTCTCTTGTGGCCTCTGTAGCGACGATTCTGACACCGGTTTCAGGGACACCAAAGTCCTCACAGATCAGCTTGAATCTTCTCATGGCAGCACAGACCTCACTAATGACGTCTCTTGGGATCGGCTTTTTCACCAGCGGCGAGTCGGCATCGTACTGGACATCAAACAGCGAGATCCCGACCCGATCTTTGAACACACAGGGCATGATTCTAGCGTGATGAGGGGCCTTGGAGCTGATGGAGAACCTGATGCCATTGGAGCCAATGTCGACGATCCCTGTCAGGGCTCTGCCCACAACGTCGGCCTCGTCTTCCGATCCGTGCGATCCGTGCGAGTCCAACGAGTACAGCGAGGTCATTGACCGGTCTTTTAATGGTGTTTTGGAGTCTCTAACTTGGGACTCTTGGGTCTTGAAATGTTCATTTTTTGTGTTTGTCAATGTTTCTGAAAAGCGCGAAAATGAATTGGGATTAACAAAAATGGAGACTAAGACTGAGGCTAAGAAGTCTAGTCTCTGTTAAAGATAAATATCAACTGATAGAAACTGCCACTGAACTGTCTCCCACGCGAAGAATGTCCGAAACAATCTTTGAAGAGTCCGTGACGAGCTCTTTTGAACAAGTCGAGATCAGCGACGACGTTTCCTCCTCGTCAGAACTCACCATCACAGAATCCAAGAAACCATACAGTTATCTTTCTTTATTAGGTTCACTATCGATCAACCTTCTATTGCCATTCATCAACGGTCTGATGCTGGGCTTTGGTGAGATTATCGCCAACGAGATCGGTTTCAACTTCCATTGGAACGGGGCCAGAGTGTACAGACCAGTCGGTTACAGAAGAGAAGAGAAGTCTAAGCTGATCTGAGCTACAACTTAGCGGTGAAAAACTATGAATGAAATCCCTTATGACTTGAATAATGTATATCTTTTATGAACTCTCCTCCTGCTCTGTGAAGAGCTTGAAATCTCTATTCGCCCCAACTGGGTATCGCCTCACAGCACCACACTGGCATGTAACCCGGAGAATCTCGCTCTTCTTCCCTTCGTCGAGGATTCTCACTTTGCCATGCTTCAGCAACAGACGGTCGCATTGCTTGCAGACCGTTCTCTTGAGCTGTGGATCCTGCTTCAACTGTGTCTTCTTGGTGATGAGGTCCATGGAGTGAATGTACTGTCGCTGGAGCGGTGTCTCAAGCAGATGTGCGGCCTGGTACAAATAGGAAGCCCTCTGGAAGTTCTCCCTCGGTAACTTTGCCTTCTGTGCACTCATCTTTGTGTGCGAGTTTGGGTGCTGTTGCTGTTTCTATCGTTTCTGTTAACACTTTCTTACCTCGCTTTTCACATTGAAAAAACTCAGAAGGAAATTGAAAACATTACAGACAAAAACACCAACTTCCCATACAAAACACACACAATGTCCGGTTACGATCGTGCTCTATCCATCTTTAGGTATGTTTCCACTCATTTCTGTGCTCTACCCGGTGCAATTGGCTTTGCAAATGGCGAATTTCCACCCAACACCGGTTGCAACTCTACTTTCCCTCGAATCGCCACTAACCAATCTCCACCAACAGTCCTGACGGTCATGTTTTCCAAGTCGAGTACGCCCTTGAGGCTGTGAAAAGAGGGACCTGTGCTGTCGGTGTGAAAGGCTCTAAATCTGTCGTGTTGGCTTGTGAAAGACGTTCCACTTTGAAGTTGCAAGATCCACGTACCACTCCATCTAAGATAACCAAGATCGATAACCATGTCTATTTGGCCTTTGCCGGTCTGAATGCCGACTCTAGGGTGTTGATCGATATGGCCAGACTAGAAGCCCAGTCTCACAAGTTGCAATTGGAGGACCCTGTTAGTATCGACTACTTGACTAAATACGTTGCTGGTGTCCAACAGAAGTATACCCAATCAGGTGGTGTTAGACCATTTGGTATCTCCACCTTGATCGCAGGCTTCGACGTCAACGACGATGAACCAAAGCTATACCAGACGGAGCCATCTGGTATTTATTCAGCTTGGAAGGCCAATGCCATTGGTCGTTCTTCGAAAACCGTGAGAGAGTTCTTGGAAAAGAATTATAAGCCAGATCTAACCGATGACGAAACGGTGAAATTGGCTTTGAGATCTTTATTGGAAGTCGTTCAGAGTGGGGCTAAAAACATTGAGATTGCTCTTTTGTTACCGGGTAAAGGTATCAAGATCTTGAATAGTGAAGAAATCAACGAATACGTTGTGGAGATTGAAGCTGAAAATGAGGCGAAGAAAGATTCTTAGAGTGCTTATATAACGATGGGATTCTTTGTTTAGTTGTATTTGATTTTGCGTTAACGTTCACGATTTGTTGTAGCTTTAACATTTGGATTACTTTGATTAATTATATATATTTCAAGTGACTCCTACAACACAACTTCTCTATAACTCAAAATGCGTTTCATATAAAATATACAGTCATCAAATAATCATTATTTCTTAATACCAACACTTAGACCAGCAGCCAATCTCTTTTCGGTTAAAGCAGCAATAATGGCAGCACCAGCACCGGAACCATCTTCTGCTGGAACAATCACAATTGGGTATTCTTCTGGTTTTAGGTCCCAGTCAAAGATATCTCTTAAACCTTGGGCAGCTCTTTCTTTGAAACCCGGGTATCTATTGTAAACTGAACCATCAGCAGCACAATGAGCAGTCTTGTAACCTCTCTTTTTACAGATAGCAGCAATACCACAAACTGATAATCTGGCAGCTCTATTACCGATCAACTCAGATAAACAACGGACTAATTTTCTTTCATCTAGAGTTGGCTCGAAACCTAAATGATGTTCAAATTGTTTGGCAATTTCAGCAAAGTCCTCACTGGTGTCCAATTCAGCACTAGCTGGAACAGAAGTATCAAAGATAAATGGTTTCTTTAGGTTGGAGATATCTTGGTCAACAAAGACAATACCTTGGGCATGTAAATCTAACAAAATTAATCTAATCAGTTCACCCAAGTAGTAACCACTGATCATTTTTTCAAAAGATTGTTGACCTGGTCTTGGAGACTCAGCATCGATTTGGACATCATATTTGTTTCTTGGTAACACCAAGTGTTCGTTGTCAAAGGCACCGTATTCACAGTTGATAGCCATTAAACCTTCTGGGTCAATGTCTTCAGCGTATTTACCTTCTAATTTTGGAATGTTCTTAGCCAATTCATAGTAAGCACCGTTACAACCAGTACCAAAGATCAAACCCATCTTACACTCTGGATCAGCGTAAGCAGAGGCAACTAAAGTACCAGTGGTGTCGTTAATTAAGGCAACAACTTCAATTGGGACGTTGTGTTCTTTCAAGGCTTTTTGTAACATTGGAACAACATCTTTACCTTCAACACCTTCGATATCGTAACCTTTAGTCCATCTTTGTAAGACACCTTCGTTGATGGCATCTTGAGAGGCTGGGTATGAGAAAGTGAAACCTAATGGGAGCGGTTTGGTGACACCTTCTGGATAGTGTCTTTCAACGAAAACTTTCAAGGAAGAAGCGATGAAGTTCCATAAGTCATCGGCTTTGGCAGTTCTGATGTTTTCTGGTAATGTGTATTTGTCTTGGACAGTTTTGAATTTAGAATCACCTAACAGATGGACCAAGACAACTCTCAAGTTGGTGCCACCTAAGTCAATGGCCAGATAATCACCTGTTTCTTGACCTGTTGGATATTGTAAGACCCAACCAGGAATCATTGGGATGTTACCACCTGTTTTTGATAAACCTTTTTCCAATTCACTGACGAAATGATTGGTAATTTCTTTCAATTTTTCACTACGGACAGTGAATAGACCTTCAAGAGTGTGGATCTCTTCAAGGATCTTTGGAGAAACACCGTTTAGAAGTGTCTGTTGTGATGTTGTTAGTTATCTGTGTACAAAACCCGCAAGACACAAACACAAATTGTTTGTTCAACGAGAGAGATACTCACTTTTCTTTTAGCAGCTTGTTGTTCTAATAGGGAGGACATATTTTAGGATAAGTCAAATAACTTGGAGATGGTAAAAGGGACCAGTTGAAGAGTTGTGGTTCTGGGAAAAGGTCATTATTTATAATTTTCTGATTTTTCTTCGACGTGGGATGGTATACATGTGAAAAAAAAAACACCAGATTGAGTTACGCCAATTTTCAGCTTCCATATCAGGTAATCAAGATAACTTTTCCCGCATTTTTGGCGCGGCCTGCAACTCTGACCCTTCCTAATCTGGAAAGTGGTGCGCAAAAAAGTAACTGCATAAAATTTCTCCGGTTTTCGGATAAATCTTGATTGCATGATTTTTCAATGATATGAAAGGTGCCCTACAGCGGCTATCTGGAGATGTCTGGGGTTGGCGTTGAAGCTCTGGTGGCCATGAGTAAGTAATTTGTTTGTCTAACAGATACTGAGCATTGATAATTACGCCAAAGCGTATTGCTCAAGAGTACTCTGTTTTGAAATTCAGTTCCGGAAAATTCACAATGAACTAAAATTGCGAGATCGTGATTTTCTGCGGAACATTGGGGGCGAACCCACATTTTTGCTTTTTTTCCCCTCCATGTTTGATGTCAACAAGTGGTTTGGTTGGGGAAAAACCTGGAGTTGAATTCGGACAAGGTTTGAAAGATGGACAACCCTACAAACAGTAGTACGCGATTTACATCTCCTATTATAGTTTGAAGTCGTGCTTTCTGTGAGGCGGACTAGCGCCTGCTTCGCTGCTTGAAGGGAGGTTCGCTGTGTGTTCCTCCTGGCTGACGACTAACAGCAGCGCAAACAACTGTGAAATCAACGTTTCCAAATCTATGTTTGTTGGCGTTTTTCACTTTTGAAGCATCTTCCTGCACCAAAGTTATTCCGTGAAAAATGATATGCCGAGTTTTTTTTGCGAAACGGTTGGCACCTGGTCACTCCTTTTTCCAATATCTCGTTGGTTTCTAACGCTACCACATTACAAAAAAATTATGGAAGAAAGACTCATAGTTAGATGTATAGAATATCTTCATATTACTAGGGTGAAAACGAATTTGCCTTGAACACATACCGATGAATTTCTGAACTTTATCTTCTGAACCGTTCCAGAAGAAATGGCAACCCGTGACGACGGAAGACAACGCAGGATACTGTACCGATTTTCTGGAGAATTCTGAAGGCATCTCGGAGCATTGTTTTGAACAAATCAAACTGTATCGGATCATTAGCATAGATGCATGGTTTCTCCGGGATGATAGTAACCGACTAAAGAGAGTCACGCAATCTCTGGTTAACCAGTGTTTGATTCTAACACTCGGTAACGCACCACTGGAGCAGTGGGTCTCCAGACTTTCCCTGGAAATTGCAAAATGAGTGTCATTACGGAAGTGGTATACAAGAACCTGGGGAATCTGGAGAGCATATCTGACGTATGTTCCACCAATCACCAGCTACGAGACTTTTCTTTGTTGCTACTAGGCTCAGCATGTTGACAACCCGCTGTAACTTACAGAACAGCTGATGCACTGATTTAAACCTCACCACAACAGGGACACAATGGAATGAATGGCACAGCTCATTCATTGTTGAGTGGCTTTGTACCTAGGATCATCTTACTTGCGCCCTTGGTCTTGTTCTTGAAACTTGACACAGAAATAGTCGTGCCATCAACGTTTAAAACTCACTTTATTTCCAAGTTATAAATGAACGTACTTTACACAAAGAGACTCGAGCTAGGGAATACACTGAAGATTGCTGATACTCTTAGAAAGAAAAAGCACTCCCAACACCATTTAAATTGAAGTTCACTCGTCTAAACTGTAGTTTCAGACACGGTCACGTGAGTACTGAACTAAAGTTGGGAATTTCCTCCTTAGGCCATTTCCTACCTTTTTCCCAAGATCCCGCGAAACTTTGCTGATTTTTGTCGAAATGTAAGAACTGGCATTATTAAGATCGAAATAAGGCAAAACAGTATAAGAAAGATACAATTACAATTATCCGTTGACTGCATTCTTTCACCCAAACGACACGATGTCATTCTTAGAGACCAATACACCAAGAATACCGGATTTTCAACTTGCTGATAACGCCTTTGTATTGAAAAATCCTGAATTATCACATCGCCACCCACAGGCTATCAAATATCTAGAAGAACAAATCAAAAAGGAAAAGTTAGCTCCTTTTTACCACTACTTACAACATGAATATGCTCCAAATGCCCTGAAATGGGACGAGTCGCTGTATCAGTCGTTATTGAAGGAGAATGAGAGAGAGATTGCAGAATTGAAGAAGAAGATCGAAGAAGTTGAAGCCCAAGATGAAGGTCAATTAGAAACAGCCGAAGGGTATAAGAACTTGGGTGAATACTACGCCAAGATCGGTGATAAGACCAATGCTCTAGCCACTTTAAGAAAAGCCTTAGAATTAACCCCCTCAACTGGTGTCAAAATTGATATCCAACTAGCCATCACTAGAATCGGGTTCTTCTTTGATGATAAGCAATTCATTTCAAAACAATTGGACCAAGCCAATCAATTGATCGAAAAGGGTGGTGATTGGGAACGTCGTAACCGTTATAAGACTTATAAAGGTTTATACGCCCTAAGCTTCAGAAATTTTCAAGAAGCTTCAGAATTATTGATTGATTCCTTAGCCACTTTCACGTCCACTGAAATCACGACCTACGAACAATTAGGTGTATACGCTTCCATAGCCGGTGCTATAGCATTGAATAGAGTGGACTTGAAGAACAAAATCATTGATTCCCCAGAATTACTATCGCTATTACCAACCACCCCTGAACTTGAACCAATTTCATCACTAACCATTTCGCTATATACTAGTGATTATTCATCATACTTCCAATTTCTATTACAAACCAACGATGAGGACTTGTTACCATCAAGATACTTATCTGCTCATGCCAATTACTACATCAGAGAAATGAGAAGAAAAGCCTATGCTCAATTATTAGAATCTTACAAGGCCCTATCTTTGAAGTCAATGGCTGATGCGTTTGGTGTTTCTGTCGAGTTCTTGGATAACGACCTATGTAAATTTATCCCAAACAAGAAGTTGAACTGTGTTATTGATAGAGTTAATGGTATCATTGAAACCAATCGCCCAGATAATAAGAATGCTCAATACCAATTGTTGATTAAGCAAGGTGATGGTCTATTGACTAAATTACAGAAATATGGTGCTGCCGTGAGACTAAGTGGTGCTGAACAGACTGCTTGATTGAAAGGCTTTATGTTTGATATACGACTTCTAAATCGAAGCACCTCTTTAAGCCTTTTCTACGCAACTGAGTAATTATACAGTTCATTTTTGAGTTTCATATTAGTTCTAAGGTATGAGCTTCTTAGTAGCAAACAAGGGAAACGAATCTAAACATAATTTTTTTGACGACCTGAAAACATGAATTGAACTAAGGTTGCTTGACCAATGCTTACACTGACAGAAACAATAATGACAGCCAATGAAAGGTAAAAGATTCTTGATTCTGTGCTGGCAACGGTGGACATATTTCTCCATTCTCTAGCTCTTAGGTAGGCCAAGATTCTGTCAATCTTACCCAAGTTTCTGTCAATTTCAGAGATTGAATGTTCAACAACAATAGTATCTTTATTTCCTGAATTTATTTGTTCTTCTTCATTTTGGTCCTTTTTAGTAATTATGAACTCAACTTTCTTCAATTGGTTGTAAGGATTGATGAAACAGAATGAGTATTCACCAAGACCAAAAGTTCTCAGAACAAAGTCAGCATATTTTTCATTTGTTTGTTTAATGATGGATTTACCAGAAGGACTCAAGATCTCAAAATCCAACTCGAAATCACCCCCATATAGAACCTGATAAGCAACTGTTAAGGAGTCATCATCGTGGTCTATTCTGTGGTAGACACACTCTTTGGCAAATGCAGGGACAGCTAGCGAAACTCTACTCTCAGCTTGGATCAATTGAGCAACGAATAACCATAGAAAGGCAACTTTAAGTATAAATGAGGACATTGTGGGATCAATGTAGGATTGTCGAGGTGAGAACAGTAATTTCTGAAGGCCCCAATGATGAGATTGAGACTTGAAAACCAAAAGAAACACGTCAATTTACAACTTCAAGTTGGTGCTTTGTTTGGTTCAATCGGGTCTTTTTTTTCCTCGACGTGTTTTTTCGGGGCGTTCGTGTGTCGCGTACCGGGTTTGAATCAAGAAAGACGCGAAGTTTATTAGTAAACGACGTGTTACCTTAACGGGTTTCCCTAAAAGTTGTTGTTGATTGGGGGAGGTGTAAGTTGTTGTTTGGGTTTCTATGTTTCTATACGTTTCTGTTGGCCCACCTAATCTCATGCGCTTTTTTTCTGCACTTTCTCCCTATCAAACGTGCACACTGGAGTGCTTTGTCCTCTTTGGCACTGATCAAACTATCCAATTCGGCCTTCTTTCCTAAGAATAGCATTCTTTGTAATTCTTGCTTCGTGAAGAGATCTTTAGTGGTGGAGATCATCTTCATCATCATTGGCACTTCCCTCTTTGTCGGAGTGGAGAGTGAGCCCTTGATGAAGTCAAAGATGGAAGGACTGATTGACTTTAATGCTGGAGCAGAGATTGATTCCACAATGACATCATTGTCATCAATTCTTTTGGCCTTGTCGCCACCAGTTCTGTACTGATGTAGGATGTTGAAGCCGAACACGTCCATGTCCGCAATGCCTAATAGTGGGATTTGAGGGTTGGAACGGGACACTTGGCTCACAAAGGCCTTGGACAATTGATCTGGGAACCCTTTGCCTGTGATGATTAATCTTCTCTCCGATTTGTCCTTTGTTAACAGGTTGAACACTGCTTCTTTCTCCACCACGAGAATGTAATCGATCTCATTCAAGACCTTGATACCACTATGATTATAGAACCTTGGAATCAACTGGGTTTCTTCCTTAGCGCTGAAAGTTTGTCCCACATTACCATCAAATTGATACTCAACTTCAACACCATAGAACAAACCTTTCAAAGAGGCAACAGCACCGATTTCAAAATCTCTTAGCTTGAAAGACTGACAGAACATTGACACAATGGCATCCACCTTGGCCTGTGATTGGAATAGATCAACATCTTTATAGTATATGTCCCTTCTAGTAACCGTCTGGCTGTTCGATAAGTTCTCAACTAGTATACATAACACCTTCACAATTCTGGTGAAATGGAGCGACTCGCTCTTGGTGGTAGATGGGAACGTCACCACTTTGCTGGATCTCCCTTTGATGTTGGGATCGAAACAGAGCCTTACAGGCTCAGATGCCAGGAAGCCGTTTGCAATGAGCTCTTTTAGCGACTGTAATGTGTATAAAGCAGATCCGCTGAGGAGAAAGTGTTAGCTTCAAGGGCGACAAAATTAGAGAAATCAAGGTCTCAGTGTGTTTACTGTTTTGTATGGGCATAGAAATGGATCTCGCGCGGTTTCTGGTTCTTTATCATAGCTAACCGCCGTAGAGTCCCAGTGTTTTCCAGGTAGACAGTACTTCTATAGTACTTCTATGAAAAAAACTACAGTCTTAAATTAGAAAACCGCAGTTTATCAACCCAAAACATCAACAAATTGACCAAAATACAGCGCCTCCCCTTAAAAAACATCTCTGAGAAGCCAAAGGCCAAAAGCGAATGAGGGTTTTTCTGAGGAAGCATCCGCGCTCCTTCATCCTCGTGTCCAATGAGTTTGCGCTCTCCATTAGTTATGTGTCCTCCCACGAACAGTGCTTGATCACTTATACCCCGGTTTCACAAACTGATTTCACAAACTACGAAGAAACAAGTCCACATAGCTGCTTCGGACTCATAGGGCTCCTCAATGTTAAGGGCTCTGTATTCTTATCAGTTGTCACGAACCATTCCCAGATCGCTAGCCCTCGTTTAGGTGAAATGGTGTACAGAGTCGAAGAAGTGGAGTTCTTCTGCTTAAACACAAACGACTATGATACGCTACAAGAGAACAGATACACTTCGAAGAATTCACAGGACAAGTACGAGAATGAACATGCATGTGCTAAAATCAGAAAGCTATTGAAATCCGGGTTTTATTACTCAAGAGATTTTGATCTAACAAACAATCTTCAGGAGAGAGGGTTGGCTCTACAGGACTATCATCAGATGTTTACCAATTTCGACAAAAGATTCTTATGGAATTACTACATGATTAGTGAATTGCTGATATTCAGAGACCGAATTCTGGATTCGGAGAGACAATACCTTGACAGAAGTGAATTCTTGACGTTCTTAATTCGTGGGTTTGTCAAGACCGTCAATACCCAAACTGGAGGCGATGAATCTCTAATTACATTGATTTCCAAAATTTCATGTGCCAAATCTGATGGTCCCTTTGGCTTGAAAGGTGTTGATGAAGATGGTCATGTTTCTAATTTCGTTGAAACAGAGATGTTGCTTTATAATAAAAACTATTTTCTATCATACACACAGGTTCGTGGTAACATTCCATTGTTTTATGAAATTGAAGATCAGGTGCTGTCCAACAAGAAGATACACTTCACTCAAAACAAACAGATTAATGAAATAGCGTTTGATAAACATATGGACTCACTCCAGTTGCACCATGGTAACATTGTTGTGGTTAACTGCTTAAAGAGTAAAACTATTGAAGAAGAGTTGAGCAGAAGATACAAGTACTTCTTGAACAAGAAGAGCATACCCAATGTCACCATTGACTTAAGCAGAGAACAATTGAAGAACTCACCACATAAGGTGTCATATTTACTCAAAGAAGCCGTGTTGGACAATGGCGCCTTCTGTTATGATATCAAGAAGAAAGTTTACATTGGTAAACAACTCGGTGCCTTCAGAATTAACTCCTTAAACTCAATCGAGAAACCAGGAATTGTTGAGAAGATCATCAGTAGAGAAGTTTTGGATATCTCATCGAAAGAAATGGGTAGTGAATTGGTCCCTGGGTTCAAGATGAAACATGATTTGCTCTGGGATGAGAACAATGCTGTTTTGAAAAACATTTATGAGAAATCATTGAGAAGAAAATGGCAGAAGTCCTTCCAAAGTATCACTCAAAATCAAGTGGCCTTACACGATCCCTTCCATGACTACATCAGTGAAGAATTAGTTAAAAGGGAGGAACAATTCTCCTCAAAGAGAGATATCTCAATTTTTGCAGGTAGCTTCAATGTTAATGCAGAAACATCTGAACAAAATATATCCTCATGGATCAATCCAAATGGTGAAAGTAATGATATCGTCGTGATCGGTCTTGAAGAAGTTGTTGAGCTGACCACTTCAAAGATGTTGGTCACTGATGTTCAAAAGAAATTGTTTTGGGAAAACAAGATTAGAAAGACTTTGAACCAAAATTTCAAAGATTCACGCTATTCATTAGTTTGGTCAAATCAATTGGGTGGTATCGTGCTGTTATTATTCGTGAAAGATTCTCAATTACCAAACATTAAAGAAGTCGAAGGGACGGTGAAGAAGACTGGTCTTGGCGGGATGGGTGCTAATAAAGGTGGTGTTGCCGTAAGTTTTGCTTACTCTTCAACTAGATTTTGCTGTATTGTTTCACATCTGGCAGCAGGCCTGGAAAAGGTTGAACAAAGACATAATGATTATAAGACTATTGCTAAGAATTTAAGGTTTGGTCAAGACTGTCGAATCAAAGATCATGATGCTGTGATATGGGTTGGTGACTTCAACTATAGAATCCTGCTATCCAATAATCATGTCAGAAGCTCAATCAAACAAGAAGAAATTGGTGAATTGCTAGAACATGATCAATTGATCAACCAAATGATGGCTGGTGAAACTTTCCCTTACTTCAACGAAATGGAGATTAAGTTCCCTCCAACTTACAAGTTTGACAAAGGCACGAAGAACTATGATACCAGTGAGAAATTGAGAATTCCTGCGTGGACGGATAGAATTGTGAGCCGTGGTAACATCTTGCAACAATTATCCTACTCTAGTGCCCCTGACATCACATTTTCAGATCACAGACCTGTATATGCCACTTTCAAAGCCACTGTTACCGTGATTGATGAAGAAATGAAGAATAAACTGACTAAAGAATTATACGAAGAGAGAAAAAAGCAAATCCAAAAGGATGCTATTGATGATTATTTACAAACCAACTTGATCGGATCACAAAGCAAGACTCCATCAACGGGCTCTTCTGGTACTTTGCCTCCTCCTTCTTCAGATAATTCCAAATGGTGGATCGATGGTGGTCAACAAGTCAAAGTTTCCTTAGAATTCCCTGATAATGCAATGATCAACCCATTCAGGGAATCAAACCCTTTCAAACAATCCGACGAACCTGAAGTTATTTATTTCGATGATTAGAGAGATACACGAGCTACAATGCTCTATTATGATATGTTTGCTTTTCGTAAAGCTCTCTTTATCGCAACATGCACATTATCGTTATAATATGGTCTACTCTACCATCTATACTCACAACATTCATCAATAGCCATCTTTGCGGTCCTAGAATACATTCGTATTACAACGCTAGCCAAAGTGTCACTGAGATCTAACTGCTGTTTTAGATCAGTGTTTTTTGAAGTGTTCTTCTAAAACGCATCATCCGAGAGACTAGTCAGATCCGGTTTTCAATTGGAGTTTAATCCATAGGTTACTTCCGAAGTTAAGTTCATTCATTCTTCTTCTTCTCTTCATCTTGAGCTTCGTTCTTATTTTCTTCGTCGTACCCGGCTTCTTCTTCTTCTCCTTCTTCTTCAGCCTCTGCGTCTAGTTGTTCTTGGTTGATCTGTTCGGCCTCTTGCAAGATGGCATCCATCTTTGATTCTAAATCATCAAGCATCTCCTCTAATCTTGAAGCAGTTTTTTCGCCTTCATTCAGCTTCTTCAGTGTCTCTGCAAAGTCCCTCGGTGATAGTGGTGTGTCATCCTGTGTCATTATGTGGGACTATTTGTTGCTGGTATAGAAACAATGATGATGTGTTGATATCGTAGAAATTTTTGGACCTTTGAGTTGTGGCCCTTAACGCAACAAAACAGAAGCCCGCCGCTCATTTCGTTTAAGGACAACGCTAATTTTGCCACTGTGATCGCAAACCTGGTACCTGATTTTGAATGTGTCTTTGTGAAGCTTTGTATATTGGTTTTCTGGAGTGTTGGTTATTCACCTTCAATTTGGTCAGATTTGGCTAGTATATTAACTGGTGACTGTGTAGTAACAGTCATAAAGACCTTACTAAAAGACCAACGGCAGTCCACCATGATACTATCTCCCTCTAAACAAATATCTCCTGGCAGGTAGCTCCATTAAATAGAAATTTTCTAGGAGTTGAGAGAGAAGTCTTTGTCATTAATGATAGTAACTATCTGCCATGTAACGACGTGTCAATAATCGCTACGGAGTTCCGTATTTTGCCTTGATTCACAACTGTAACCTGTCAAATGTTGATGAAAGTAGACAGCAATTCCTCCAAGCAAAGCTTTCTGTGCATTCGCTGAAGACCAAATACAATATCAGCATGTGAGCGCAAGTTTTGCACTGTTTTTGTGCAATTTTCTGTCATTCCTAACTTCCATTCTCTCATGAACTCCGCTAAGATTTGAGAGCCCAGTTTCCAGTTCCCAGTTCCCTAT
Source organism: Taiozyma onychis (assembly GCA_030582435.1). Classification (NCBI taxonomy): domain Eukaryota; kingdom Fungi; phylum Ascomycota; class Saccharomycetes; order Phaffomycetales; family Wickerhamomycetaceae; genus Taiozyma; species Taiozyma onychis. The sequence continues at coordinate 31,880 of JAKTWU010000007.1, forward strand.
TTAAACGTCAGAATTTCCCAGAATCCAATAGAAATATCATTAAACGTCTCAATTACCAACACAAACAAGAAATAATTGCACAATGGCCCCAATTGAATACTTCACTTTGAACAACGGCAACAAGATCCCAGCTGTTTCCATCTTTGGTACCGGTACCCAATGGTTCAAGACTGACGAATCACAAATCAACGAAACTTTAGTGGAACAAGCCGAATATGCCCTAGGTTTACCAGGTGTTGTCCACATTGACGCTGCTCAAATATATAGAACCTATCCTGAATTAGGTGCCGCTTTGAAGAAGACCACCAAACCAAGAGATGAAATCTGGATCACTGACAAGTTTTCTGCCTTGACCTCAACAGCCACTGAAGGTTTGGAAACTTCTTTAAAGACTCTTGGTGTCGAATATGTTGATCTGTATTTGTTACACTCCCCATTCAAAAGAAATAATTGCAAAGTTGCTGATGCCTGGAAGGAACTAGAAGCTATGTACAAGTCAGGAAAGGCTAAGAACATTGGTGTGTCCAACTTCTCCGTTGAAGATTTGGAAAAACTATCCAAAACAGCAGAGATCAAACCACAAGTGAACCAAATTGAATACAGTGCCTTCTTGCAAAACCAAACTCCAGGGATCTATGACTATGCACAAAAGGAAAACATCTTATTAGAGGCCTACTCCCCATTAGGTCCCTTATCAAAAGCTGCGGGTGAACAAATCGGTCCTTTCTACGATTATTTATCAGAATTGGCTGCCAAATATAACCAGGACAAAGGTTTGATCTTATTGAGATGGGTTTATCAAACTAATGTCCTTCCAGTTACCACTTCTTCCAAGAAGGAAAGAATCTCTCAAGTCTCACAGATTTGGGAATTCAAACTTGAAGATGAAGAAGTCAAGAAGTTAGCTAAACTGGGTGATGAACACAAGACTGTCCGTCAATACTGGACTAATCAATACAGTAAGTATGATTAGTGCTATTCCCTTGGCACGCGATTTGAAGAGTATATGGATTTTATATCATACGCCTATCTGTATATCTACAACAACTCCTATTTTGGGAATAGGTTACTACGACAAGGCTTTTATGATAATATAAATTAACAAAGTTATAATAAGACACAGATACCATGAGCAGGAATTAGTCAGTAGTAGCGGCACATAAAGCAGCGCCAACACCGGACCCATCCTTTGCAATTCTGATATGAACTTTCCTTTCACCAGCAGGACCGATATCGGACATGGCCAAAGCTTCTCTAATCATGGCTCTAAAACCTGGATAGTACTCAACAACAGAGCCATCAACACCAATCTCGACCTCTTTGTTATAACCTTCCAAGGCACCCGTTCTGATCAAGATAGCAGCAAGTGGAACAGCTGATAGGAAGGCTGATCTTCTTGAGATAGCACGGACGATTGACTGGATAGCTAAGCGTTCAGATAGAGTGGTGTCAACGTGTAGGGTCTGTTTGAAATATAGCTCAGTGTCTCTTAACTTTGTTGAATCGTCAATTTCGATGTGTGATAAGATTTCAGATTCCAAGGCAAATGGTGTTCTTAACTTGACAGGTAACTTGCGGACAAGAGAACCTGAATACTTCTTCAAGATCAGCCCACGGCGGTGGAAGTCCACGAGGATTTGTCTCAAGATTTCACCCAAGTATAAACCTGAAATTCTCTTCTCAAACATATGGAAGCCTGGATTTGTGGAAATAGCATCGATTCTATCATCATACACGGTCCTTGGTAAGTATTTCAACTGATTATCGAATGAACCCCATTCTGTATTAATGATCAATTTATCTTTCCCTTGTGCCTTCAAGTCAGCAACGGTCTCTTCACTTAATTTCTCAATATTGTCAATCGGCTCTAAGTAACAACCATTGGTACCTGTACCAAAGATAGCACCGATAGCACTCTCACCTTGGTTACCATTTGGGGTGGCACCAGTGCCATAGGCATGTGATAGTAAAGTGCCCGTGGTGTCATTTGACAAGGCAACGACATCAACTGGGGCCCTAATGACGTTTAAATGCTCTTGTAACAGCTGGACAACATCATGACCCAAAGCATCCTCAACATTAAACCCCTTGGTCCATCTTATCAAAGAACCCTGGTTCAAAGCCTTTTGATCAACTGGATAACTGAAAGTGAATCCTAATTTGTAACGGCCTGATGGTCCTGGGTTTTGTTTTAACGTGCTGACATATTTCTTGATCTTCTTAGCCAAATAGGAAAACAACTCTTGTGAAGTTCCAGTCAATAAGTCATCAGGGATTCTGTTCTTCTCTTGATCGATCAACTCGAATAATGAACCACCTTTCAAGTCAACGGCACAGACTCTAAAATTGGTACCACCTAAATCAGCGGCTAAGTAAACACCAGTCTCATCCCCAGTTGGAACACTCGTGACATAAGTTGGAATCATTGGCAAACAATCCAGCTTACTGCCAGCAGGGTGTTTTAACCCCAACTCCATAGATTTCAAGAATTCAGTGGTTAAAGAATGGATCATTTTCTCATTGATATCAAAGTCCTTCTTGATTTTATCAACTGCTTTCTCTAAAGCGGTCTTACTCTTTGAGGTAATAACAGGCATTTTATGTGTGTTTATGATGTTTCAAATATATCTGAGATAATTATATGAAGAAATGGAAAGGAATCTAGGAATCATTTGGATTTGGAGGTTGTTTTATAATCTTTGGAAGAATGAGCTGTTTTGGTGTTATTTTCTGTTTCCTGTCTGAGAGGTTTTGCTCATGATCTCGATTTCAGAGTGAGATATATTCTCAAGGTTGAGAGATATTCTCAATTCCAGACTATTCTATGGCACTGCCATTGCTCTGCAAAGACTTATTCAGCCTTCTTAGTTGTAGTAAACTGCCCCGGTTAGATTTCATTTCATAAGATGATCAAAAGTTGAGAAGATCAACTAAGGCATGATCCAGTAAAGTAAACTGTATCTACAAAAACAGAAAAAAGCAGTCTGTGAATAAGAACATATTTTAAAGTTGACCTTTCTGCATCTCTTGATCAACAATTGATGCAAGGATAGGCAATTGGAAGATCAAGTCTATATGTGAATGCTAGTATACAACCAGCTCTTGCTCATGAAACGAGTAAAATGAAGTCTGGAGGAACACTATCAAATGCTGCTGATAAGAAGGCGACGTCCAAAAACTAATTAGCATTGACTTACGCATATATATATATATATATCAGTACCTGAGAATGGGAAATCAAAAAGTAATCAAAGATGAGACATACGCGCTTTTAAGTATTTCAATGTTTTTTTGCCACTTTTTTCTCACCTTCAGCGGCTAATTTAAGCGGCTTTTCTTTGAGGGGATCATGGTTTGTAGCGATTTCCTGTTTGAGAGATTTCCTGATCTCGATTTCAAAGCGAGATACTTTCTCAGTTCTAGATTATTCTATAAGAATACTACTCTGTAAATTGCTGGCATTTATGAAATATCGGATACCAAATCAATTAAAGAAACGTCACTATAAATACATATAACCAGCAAAGTAAACTGTATCTACAAACACACGAATCAGGGAAGAAGAACATATCTTTAAAGACCCTTCTGCATCTGTTGATCAACGATTGGGCAGTTCCGCCGTCGCAGCAGTTGATACAAGAATAAATCTTTGAAAGAACAGGTTTCAACTGCATGATGTTTGTGAAACAACCAGCTTCAGCCCAAACAAGTAGAGTTAAGACATCATTGTCAAAATGTCATAAGGTTTTAGGATAAAGGTGTGATCGTTATCAGTGAACCGAGTTAATAATAAGTACAACATTGGCAGTAGGACAAACTGTTGAATTTATTGGGGAGAAAAGTGGAATCTTTCAAATACTTCCAATTTTTAAACGTGAAACTTGTCCTTTGCCACTTGTTCTTGACTGGTCCCTCAGCGGCTAATTTTGTTTGGTGAATTGATTGATTTAACGCTAACGGAATTCCGAAGGTGGTCAGTTCTGGTATGGCCAACACCGCGAAGAAGTTTTTTCTTCTTCTCTTTTAAGGCTCTTTAGCCATAAAGACGATGAGATGTTGATGAGATGTTTAAATTAAGAACAAAAGCTCAATGACCTTGGTGAAGTTGGAATTTTTAGGTGGGCTTGACGTCATCTTTGGCAGTGAGAGATACCACAAAGTCAGCATCCCCGGTGAGAGCAACACCATCAGGGATCTCTTGCACTATATCGTTGCCAACATGATCAAGAATCCAAAAGATGTCGAAGTCTTTATCGAGAACGACACTGTTAGACCGGGGATCTTGACACTGATCAATGACACTGACTGGGAACTGGAAGGTGAACTGGAGTATGAGTTGGAAGATGGTGATGTTATCGCTTTTACAAGTACTTTGCACGGTGGTTAGAGAAGGACTGATTTCTGCATTATATTTTTGTGTATTATAGAACATGAACATCAACAAGGGGCCTACAGCTGGGTGAGCTTACAGCCAAGGACACCGTTGCTCCCTGGCCAATTTAATGAAGGAACGATTTCAATGCTATGTAGCTGACCATCTCGCAGTATTGTTAGCTGGATAGGTTTGTCAATGTTGGATTTGATTAGTTTGATCAAGTTTTGCAAGTTGTTGTGGTTGGTAACGTTGATAGCGATGTCTTTCTTGGCTTCCACGATCTTGTCTCCTATCTTCAAGCCTGCCTGGTGTGCTGGTGACGAAGCAATAACCTCGTCAGTCTTCACAAATGGGATCTGGCTCTGTATATTGATGGCCTTCGGTTTCGATTGAAACTCAGAGATCATCTTCTTCTCTAGCGTCTCCGTGATGGTCTTTAAATCGTTCTTGTACTTGATGATCTTGATCCTGGTGAGTCTGATCCCGACAATGTCAATCTCAAGTGGGAACCCATCGTCATCGATGAGTGGCGATGTCATGTCTGATTTCAAGTCATTCTCCAAGTAATTCACCAATTTGAACAGTTCAGACTCGGCTTGCTTCTTGATTGCCGATAGTTGGTTGAAACTGCAGTCGTTGATCTTCAGAATGTCGTAATCCGGTTCGTAATCGTCCCGCAATTTCCTCAATTCACCTTCCATTTTGGGCTCTTTTAAGTGGATTTGTTGATTTGTTGATGGTTGAAATTCGCAGAAAATCTGGGAAAATGACACATTTGGACTTTTTGGTACATCAGCGCCACTGAAACCCCCAAATGACACAGCCAAAACCGATGAAAACGCGCTCCGAGCTGGACGCTGTGGTGGCGACTTTGCTCCAGGAGGACACCTCGGCCACGTTCAGTCAGCTGCTGCTCAGGATCCTCGAGTCCTATGAGGATTACAAAGAAGAGGTAAAGAAACGAGAGGCTGCTCAGTTGGAAGAATGCTATGTTTACTACACCATTTGCCTGGGGCTTTTGCAAAAGATACAAGGGTTCACACCACAGAAGAAAGAATCTCATGAGATGTATGTCGAGCTTAAAAGGCAGGTTGAAGAAGACGGAGATATCAAATGGATCAAGGACAAGTTGTTCAAACCGTTGTCGCCATTCGACTTTAAGACTGATGGCAAGATTGATTCCAAACAGTTGGAGCTATTAATGCGCAAATACCCCTCCATGATCTTGATCATCGATGTCAGGGCATCACATGAGTTCAACGCCTCACATTTGAACTTTGACAACGTTATCAACATCGAACCAGTTTCCATACGGCCCAACTACGTGGATAAGAACATTGAGGAGTCAAGTTTAATAACTGGGACTTCGTTCGAACAAGAGCAATTCAGGAAAAGGGATATGTTTGAACTCGTGATACTATATGACTCACATGGTGATTCTCCAGAGGTATTACTATTACAAAAGATCTTGAACACCAAATCATTTCAAAAACCATTGAGAAGAGAGGCTTTGATCCTTAAAAAGGGAATACAATCCTTTCCATTCACCACCAAATCCAACCAGTTAAAACCATACAACACCTCTATACATGAATACCTTTCAAACCCTGTGAAGCATGACCTAACTTATAAACCTATCCCCAATTTGACTGCCAATCCAATAAGTCTCCGTCCACAATCTCAACCTCAGTTGCAAACGAATTCATCATCACCACAAAATCTATCAGCAGTTGATCATCGACTCCAATCACCGCCAACTGTTATCACTGCTCCCTCATTATCTGCACCGTCGACTCCACCACTGATACCAAAACCACAACCATTATCAAGACCAACATCATTCAACGGGATGCATCCTATTCGACGTGTTTCCTCATTCTCATCCCCAGACTCTTTAAACTTCAGGACTGGGTTAGTGAACCTGGGGAATTCCTGTTATATGAATTGTATAATTCAGAGTCTTGTCGCTACGAAACCCTTGATTCAGATTTTTTTAAATGGTTCTTATAAGGCCCATGTTAACGTGAATGCCAAATTGGGTACCAAGGGTATCCTGGCACGTTATTTCCATGAATTGGCACAACAGTATTCAAATAATGATGGTAAAGTGATATCTCCCAAGAAATTTAAATTGATGATTGGATCTATCAATAAGAACTTCAACAACGCATTACAACAAGACTGTACAGAGTTCTTGAACTTCATCATTGATGGATTACACGAGGATTTGAACGATAACGGTTGTCAACCACATATAAGGCCATTGACCGATGAGGAGGAACTTGTTCGTGAATCGATGCCCGTGAGATTAAGTTCCACTATCGAATGGGAACGTTATTTGAAGAATAATTTCAGTGTCATTACAAGTTTCTTCCAAGGTCAACATGCCTCACAATTGTGTTGTATCGAATGTGAAAGAACTTCTACAACGTTCCAAAGTTTCAATATGTTAAGTTTGCCCGTTGTTCATACCGAGTTGGATGAATTGATTAAAGATTTCACCAAGATGGAAGTATTGAGTAAAGAAGAACAATGGCATTGTCCAAATTGCAAGAGACGCACGAAATCAACGAAGAAGATCACCATTACAAGACTCCCACAGTTCTTGATCATTCATTTGAAGAGATTTGACAACAATTCCACCAAGATCGTGAAACAGATCAATTACCCACTAGAGTTGGACTTGACCAAATATTGGCCACGACCTAAATCCAAGACAGAATTAGATGAACTTTCCAAATTACCATTGAGAAACCAAATCCCACCGTTCAATTACGAACTTTATTCAGTGGTGAATCATTGGGGCAATTCATTAACTTCTGGCCATTATACTTGTTATTTAAATAAGAACAAATCATGGTTAGAATTTGATGATACAAAGATTAACAAGATCAATGAAAAGAAAGTGGTTAATTGCAAAAACGCATATGTGTTGTTTTATAGAAGATTATAAGCTGCATCGTTATATAAAAATGTTTATTCATTAAAAAGGTTTCTTTGTAGTGTTGGTGGTGAATAAACGTAGTTTCTATTCCCAGTCATCATCACTTTCTTCTTCTCCTCCTTCTTTGGCTTCATCTTTAGCCTCCTTGTCAGGTTTAGTCTTCTTTGTAGGTGTTGTTTTCTTCTTATCAACTTGCACAGTGGAGGAGTTGATGGATTTCGCCTCAATAGTCCCATCTGAAGTTATGGCCGAAGACTTGTTAACACCGTCTTCTTCTTCATTATCGTCATCATCATCCCATGAAGTTGGTACTTCGTCCTGGATGATCAAGTTCTGTCTTTTCAATTCATTTTGTTCAATTTGTGATCTTTCAAAGAAGTAAATCTTCCAAAACTCTTCAAATGGGACATGTTCACTGACCTCGGTCTGTAATGCCGCCAAATTCTTATCCTTCACCAAATTGGATATTTCCTTTGTTTTAGCTTCATCGATCTTGAAGTTTTTACTGAATTCCGTAAAGGCCTCAGAGGGTTTAAACTTCAAGTATATGTCTTTATTCGTAGTCAGCTTGTTTAATTGAGCCTCTTTTCTATTCGATGAAACGTTGAAGAGTAAATTGCTCTCCTTTTCATCAATCTCCAAATCCTCATCATTATCAGTGTTATCCTGGACGTTGAAGTTCTTAATCCCAGTGATGAGTTTGGAGGCATAACTTTGAGCAAAAGTCTCCACAACCTCGAGCTCTTTATCAAGATCATCCAGATAATGGCCCGTCTTTTGTGTCAGCGATTTGGTCTTCTCCTGAACGTCTTTCAGCAACTCCTCCTTGTTGATGCCTTTGAAGAGTGTTCCTAACGAGGACCCCCAACCTGAGGCTTTGGACTCCAATTGTGAGTACGTTTCAGCAACTTTGTCCTCCAGTTTATGGAATTGTTCTTCTGTTTTGACGTCTTTTGGCTGCAAAGTCTGTGAAGTCTCTGAGGTCTCCTGAGGGTCTTTTGAGACCGTTTGTTCGTAGAGAAAGTCCATTCTGAAGGTGAATTTCTGTTGATGATTTGGTTATATGGTTGAAGGAGGGTTTTTTTTTCATTTCACTACAAGACACACTAACAAACACTAACAAACTACCAACAAACACACACAAACACACACAAAGATGCCTCACAAACTGCTAGTCCCCCCTCTGCGGTTCCAGACCGTCCAGCCAAACTTGCACAGAGGCTCTTACCCTCGCGAAATCAACTCTCCCTATTTGAAACGGCTCAATCTACGCACAATGATCTCGTTAACACCAGTCATTGATGACCACCTGACACAGTTCTGCCTGGAGAACAACATCACGCAGATACATATCCAATGCTCGAAGGAGAAGTCCAGTGGGAAGGCCAAACGTGACAAGAAAGGTGCGCTCCCAGTGACGTATGAGCAGATAACACAGACTTTACAAATCATCATCAAATCCCCAAATTCACCTGTGTATATACATTGTTTGAACGGTGGTCAAGTCACGAGTCTGGTCATTGCCTGTTTAAGGAAGTTATCACTCTGGTCCTCCGTTTCCATCTTCAATGAGTTTATGATCTTCAACAATATGGCCATCTCGGTGAAGGACCGTAAGTTTATTGAAGAGTTCAAGTTTGATAAGGGATTGATCATTCATGAGAGTCAACTGGTTCCGTGGCTATGGAAGGGATTGAGTAAGGATGTGGTGGATAACCATCCTACGTTGAGCAATTTGCTAAGAAAGTGATATTTTAATGATATGTACTTGGTACTTAAACTACATCCATACTAGAAGAACTTATATCTAAAAGGACTGGAACAACAATGCAGCAGCCAACTCTGTGTTCCCCTGTGTACTTTCCAACGCTTGGATAACTTGTTGTCTAGCAAACCCCAAATTCATCAATTTTTGTATACTGGCTTCATCAAATTTCTGGCCTTGAGATCTTTGTTGAGCAGCCTGGGCAGCGTGTTGAGCAGCAGTTTGATGTGGGTTAAGAGTGGTGGAACTGCTTGTGTTGGGTTGTAATATCTGACCAGCTGCTGCCTGTGCTGTCTTAGCTGCTGCCTCAGGGTCATTGAATATAGTGTTTGGGATTTCACTTTCGTGTAGAAACTCAGCCTTGATGTCATCTCCAATGATCAACTTGTTTTGTTTCAAATCAATGATGGCTTGGTGCCTTCTCAACATGTCCAATCCAATCAAGAGATCAATCGAGGTGTTGATCACGGTGAATGAGCATGGCACATACTGTCCATCGATCTTTAATGGGGCACTGTGGATCTTACCCAAGATCGCCTGTTCACCAACACCGATAGCCTTCCCCTGGAATCTCTTATCGATCAAGTCTGTCAAGTCACAGCGTTTTGCCAGTTGTTCGTTCATGATGGTGGATTGGGCACCGGAATCAACAAAGGCCTTGATGGCTACACCGTTCACCTCGACATTGACATAAAGCATCGGGACCGAGGTGAATGACTCTGGTGAAACTTCCAGCGCGTTTTGCAAGTTCTCGTCGATTCTCTGTTGCTGGATCAGTTCCAAGATACGTCTTTGGTTTTGTGGGTTGTCTGGATCCTGTTGCAATCTCATCAACTCTTGATAAGCCTGGGTATTACTAAAGCCACCAGCACCACCAGCACCACCAGCACCACCAGCACCACCAAGCACCTGTCTCTTCACCTTCCTTCTCAATATCACAAACTCGTCCTGATTGAAACCGGATGATTGTAAAGTTGCACTGTCATCATCCAATTCCTTCCCTTCAAACACCATAATCAACTCGTCAGTGGCAAAACCCGCCTCATCGGCCAAATAAGCACGCAAGTCGCCAATTAAGAAGTCTGGGCTCAAGTCTGTGTGGATGATCCTTTCTGATCCTTCCACAGATCCGGTGATGTTGACCATTTGTGAGTTTGCCTCTTAAAAAGTATTGACATATAAACAATAAGTTGATACCATTCGGGAAATTTATGTCAAATTTATCACCATCTTTGCCCCTCAGACTCCAATTTGCCACCAATTTGCCACCAATATAAGCACAAACTACCAAAATGCCACCCAAATCCTCACTCAAGATCCACTTGGGCAAAATCGTCAAGGCTTCAAAGAAGTCCAAGATCAATTTCGTCCAATATGAATTAGATCTATCGAAGAACTGTGGTGACAACTTGGAATTACCACAATCGTTTATTGATCAGCACACAGAGGACTTTGTTAAAGGTGTAAACCATGTGATCAAGGTGGATCCTTCTTTATACCCATTGGTCATCAAGGATAAATTTGACAGTTTCACTATAAAGACCAAGGGTAATAGTCCTAAAGAGGATCAAGACTTCTTTAAGTACATCATCAAGTCCATTATATCTCAACAAGTTAGCGGTGCTGCGGCTAAATCCATCGAAACCAAGTTCCTAACATTGTTTAATGGTGAATTCCCGAAACCTGAACAACTTTCAGTTGTTTCAAGTGATCAATTACGAGCTGTTGGTATATCAATGCGTAAATGTCAATACTTCAAATCGACTTGCCAGAAGTTCATTGATAAAGAGTTGACAGCTACGTTCTTCCAATCCTCATCCAACGATGAGATCATTGAGAAGTTGGTCGAGATCAAAGGTGTGGGCCCCTGGACAGCGAGAATGTTCTTGATCTTTGCCCTGGGCAGACTAGACGTCTTTACAAGCGAAGACTTGGGAGTAGCTCGAGGTTTCTCTCGCTATTTGGAAAACAGATCTCATTTATTGGACAGCATCGCCGTGGACCAGGAACTACTTAGGAGAAGGGCCAAGTTCCACGACAACAAGCAGCGTGATTGGACAGTGTATCATGACTCAGTGTTGGACTCTTTAGCAATGGCATTCCAACCTTATAGAACGGTGTTGATGCTGGTACTTTGGCGTGCGAGTGCAACAAACATCGAGGCATTGTCATAGAAATCACTGTTTACCACCTGGCACCAACATCGTGATGTGGTTCCCGCTCAGCAGGATCTTGGAACGTTTAGTTTCGCCGTCTTTAGAAGTTTCAACAACATCCTCAAGGACAACGTTAACGAAATCGTCAAACCCAACCAATGTCCCTGTAAATTCTCGTTCGCTGGACATCAACACCCAGATCGGGGAGCCGATGCATTTGTCAATGACCTCAAGTGGGAGCAACAAATCCGTCATTTTTCCCTCTCTTTGTGAATCTATCTTTTGTTTGAGTGATTTAGTTCAATTCGCTATGATGAAAATTATAAATGTAAGCAATATTTGGTGTCTGGATGTTTTTGTTTTTTTTCTTTCCCATCAACAAACTCCAGCAGAAACCACCAAAACATCATCAAAACCACCAAGAACAGGACAAACCAACAGCCAAAAGGTCATTCACATAGTCAAAAAATGAGCGATTTGCCTTTACACATTGCAATCAGACCTTTGACCTTGGAAGATTTGGACAAAGTGGCAGAGCTGGAAGCCCTGGGATTCCCTCCGAATGAACGTTGCTCCAGAGAAGGTCTCATTTATAGATTAACCACATGTCCAGAATTGAGCAGTGGATTGTTCATTAGAGAATTTGAGTTTGACTCCAATGACGAGTTGCCACAGGGGAAATCCACCATCAAATCTGAAAAACTAATCGGTCATGTCCTTGGTACAAAGATCTTTGGTGATTTCATCACCGAGGCTTCCATGGAAATACCAACCCCAGGTGAAAACAATGCTAAAAAGGGTCACATCGAGGGCTCAGATACCATTGGGATCCATTCTGTCGTGGTACATCCTGACTATCAAAAGAAGAACTTGGCCACGTTACTATTACATGATTATATCCAGAAATTATCTAATCAACAAATTGGTAATAAAATCTCAATCATTGCAAAGGACAACTTGTTACCTTTTTACAATAGACTAGGATTCATAACGAAAGGCGAAAGTGAATGTCAACATGGTGGTGAGAAATGGTTTGATTTGAGCTGTCCTTTAATACCGGAGGATGATTTGGAATGAAGGTTTTTGAAATCGGGACACAAGACATGGGTGTATTTGTTGTGAGATCATGAATATCAATGAATTAATGGATATTATTTCTTTGTGGGGCGCGTAGTGTAGTGTAGTGTAGTGTAATTAACTGGGTATTGGGACATCTAAAATTTTACGAGTTGCTCTTCAATCGCAGGTTATACATATATAATAAATTATGTTACTCTTATGACTATGATCATAACATTAACTACAAACTAAAGTCTAATGACATGTCACATGAATATTTAAAAATTGATAATTCAATCACCAATCAAAAAACTATAAAGATATATATATACAAAACACATTCATAAACCAAAATAAATTAAACCAAAAACGTTTAGGCATCAATCAGTCATAATGCAAAATGCAATATTCTCTATAATTCTTTGAAAGCATCTCTACCAAAGAAGGAAATCTTAGTCCAATCGGCAATAACTTTGAATCTAGATCTAATGGATAAGATCATACCAACGTATAAGAATCTCCAGACCCAGAATGTGAATCTACCAGTGCCGGAATAAAAGGATCTTGAACCATAAGTGATGTTAGCAATGGCCTTTTCAGCACCCAAGTAAGCTAGGGCACCTAAATGAATATATTTGAATGGTTTGATGCCATTTTCTTGGAACAATAGATCCAATTTATCCTTTCTGTTGGCAATTTCTTGATGTAGACCTTCCTTCTTGGCTAATTTGTTGAACACTTTACAAAGATATTCAGCTTCTTGATGAGCAACTTGGGCAGTTGGTGGTAATTTGGCAAAGGCATTGTCACCAATGGCAAAGATGGAGTTAGTACCTTGAACCAACAAGTTTTCATTAACGATCAAACCTCTTCTAACATCGTTTTGTTCCGGGATCTTCTTTGCCAATTCATTGATTATTGGTCTTTGTTTGTTACCAGTGGCCCAGACTAAGACACCATATGGAATGTTGGTTTCTTCAATGGAACCGTCAGCCTTCTTAGTCTTAGCAATCAAGTAAGTATCTTCAACTTTACCAACGGCTGTTTGAGTTCTTAAATCAATTGTGGTTTCTCTTAGAACTTTTTCAGCGTATGAAGTTAATTTCTTTTCAAACATGTTCAACACAACTGGCAGGGCTTCAATTAAGATGATTTGAATTTCATCAACAATGTTTGGCATGAAAGTCTTCAAATCTTGATCAATGTAATCTTGTAATTCACCAGCAGTTTCAACACCAGTTGGACCACCACCAACAACGACTAAAGTCAACAATCTTTTTCTTTCTGGATCATCCTTTGGTAATAAGTTGGCCTTTTCAATGGCTTCAATGAATCTATGTCTGATCTTTCTTGAATCAGAAATCTCTTTCAAGAAACAACCATTTTCTTCAACACCTGGAATACCAAAAGTGTTTGGTTCAGCACCAACAGCAGAGACCAAATAGTCGTATTTAATTTGGGCAACTTCATTTGGTTTCAAACCAACATTGACGGCACCGGCACTTGAGGAAGTGATCGAAGAGAAAGATTGAATGGTGACAGTCTTTTCATTTGGATCAATGTCCTTAGCTTCAGCTTCGTAATAAGTGACATCACCTTTCTTCTTGTTGGCAAAGGAGACAACTGGTTCCATAATTGATTTTTCATCAACTGTACCAACTGGACATGATGGCAACAGTGGGGTGAAAAGGAAGTAGTTTCTTGGAGAAATGATAACAACGTTATATTTGACAGAATCAATGTGTTTTAGGAATGAAATGGCACCCCAACCGGAACCTAAGATAACAATGGTTTTCTTTTCAGTGGAACCTGGAGTGATAACTCTTGGAGCCTTGTGGAATGAACCGGTACCTGAACTGACACTGGATGCTGATGGTTCTGGAGCAGGTTGTTGACCAGAAAGAGCGGTTTTAGTAGCTTGGGCACTAACTTTAGCAGTGGTGGAGGCAAATCTTGAGATTAGTGCTCTGTTGATGATAGAAGATTGTCTTAAGGCTCTAGTGGAACGGCTCAACATCGTGGTTAGAGGAATTGAAGGGACACAGAGGGCAGCTACTGGTCAAATTCAATCAGAACTTGGGTTTTATAATGTTTTTATACCGAAACTTTTTTTTCTTTCATGCTTGATCCCAAAAAACTCGAAGCTTATTGGCCGAAACATGCATGATTTCTTTTTCCCAGGTCCAAAAGTCGCATTTGTTTATATGTAAAAAGCGCGGGATGAGGGGACTAGTCCCCGAAAACTAGGCACTTTGGAAGCGGCAACAGCCATCCCAGGAGGGGCATTGGATCTCGGAAGGGATTAAAGTTCCCCATAGTGAGATTAACTTTCTCACCCAAATTGGTGGGGCAAGGTCTAACGGCGTGGATGCAGGGAAACACTTCCACACCAGATCTCAGTTCCCATGGGGGGACTGGTGGTCGGAGGTATAGGAGCAATGGTTATATTTGGCTCTGAGTATAATGTTAGTGGAACTCCACACTACCGACAAAAGTCCATCTTGGGCTGTTGGACTCCGCAGGGCTCCACTTCGGATCTTGTGACCTGAGCACAAGGAAGTGGATTCCGTCATACCGCCAAAAATTCTGGCACCTGGGTTTTACAGGTGTGGTGGACGTGTAGGAACCCGATGTTCTAAAGTCCATCCCACCTCAAAAAAAAAACCAAAAACTTTGGTGCTTTAGAGGAAAAACGTCGCTAAAGTGCGAAACTCCGTGCGGTCCCCAGGCGCGACCGCAGTCCCAACCGCAGGACGCAGGAGGAGGGACTAGTCCCTGAAAAGCACTACCCACGAAAAGTCTCCAAATGCGGGTCTATGATTCGACCTTAAACCCGAGATGCCGAGATAAGATTAACCTTAAAAGCCTGTTTGAATATATAAAGAAGCTTATCAGTTGTGTTGTTTCCCCGCCTGTTTTGCCAATTGACGAATGGATCGCTCTAAAAGTCCACTGATGTAAACTTGTTTATCAATTGTAGCAAAAAGCCCAGCCAATGGGTCAAGTTCTTCAATACATCACTAGTAGAAGGCAAAAAAAAATGAAAGAGCTCAACAAAATCTTCATGCAAAGTGTGTAAACTTTATTGGAAAAAAATTCTACATTCTATAAACCTCAACAATCCCTTCAGATTCATGAATAGACAATCATTCTGACCAATTTCCTCACACTACTCAACACCAACCCAAGGATGATAACACTATAAAGAAAAAAGTCAATGCCTCTAGTGAAATACTTAATCCCACCCAAAAATTCGTTATAGTACGAGTCAGAGTCATCCAATAGGTGCAACTCTTCCAACATCTGCTTCATCAAGTAATCAATACCCATGATCCCCAAACACATGACACATTGTGATAAAAACCCCATGAATTGTATGTTTAACAACTTAAACAATAGCATGTTACCCTTATCATTGAACAATTTAATCCCAATATAACATCTGATAAAGAAGTTAATTAAGAACAGGTATGTAAGGGCCTTCCCAAGTGCAAGGATGATTAAGTACGAATACTTGAAGATGTGTTGATAGTCGAGGAACTTAAAACTTGGGAATTCAACATCGAGTTTCACGATGGATATCAGTGAGAATTGCAATATTATAAAGATGGAGAACAAGATTATAAAGAAGTTTAGAATCTTGTTTTCAATGTTTAGATGGTGTTTGGTTTCAAGTACTTTATTTGGGGCAACATTTTGCATTGGTTCAGGTGATCCATATAAGGATAACATGTGTTTTGATAGTTCATCTTGCTTCAACAGCAAAAACTCCTTCACTAGTGTGTCAGAGCTTCTTCTAGTCAGGTCTTGTTGTTCAATGTCAATCTTTTCTGGGGTATAGTCCATATTTTCAGGTCCTAAGTAATGAAATCGACTCGAAACAAGTGTGGGAAATAAAACAGTCCCACAACCAGTTTTATATACATTCAGGGTCTTTCGGAATGCATTATATTAGTAGTCGAGCACATGTGTTCGATTTTGAAATCGCCGCACTGAAACAGTAACATCTGGTCTGTTTATGGTTCAATTACCCACCTGTGCACGTGTTTCAGAACTCAAACTTACCTTAAGAAACGTGTCTATGCAAACAGATGCCAGTCGCTTAAAAGAACAAATCGGTTCGCGGAGGATAGCTCGCGAAAACTGTACATCACATGACTAGTCACGTGTAAATAAACGATTATACAATATTGTTACCCTGATTAATCAAAGTAGTGGCTTTTTGCACAGAGATCCACAGTCTGACATTTCCATTGAAGAGGAACAATAGACCCTAGAAATGGACCCAATTCATGAGAATCCTAATGGATAGTGGCATGTGCAGTGGACCCCAATCACACACATTGAATATTGAGGAGAGGCTGTGTCTGTATGTGTGTGGTTGTAACCAAAATCCCTCTACTGAAATCTCGTAGATCTGTAGGTAAGTTGACCATCTAATGCGTAATTCTCTTGCCCGCTCAAACAAAGCGATTGTACTTGTCAAGCTCAGTTCTCTTGTCAGTGAGTAGTGTGTTTCTCTCTAGGCTAAGGCCTTAGACTGTGACTACGGCTACCTTGGGCCCTTGGCTGGTTTTGGATAGTCTTCAGCCACCGCGTGGTAAATCGTAAATCTTTGCAGCTTGTGGCTAATTAAGGCTGTGCTTGGTGGCTCGTTGTGGCTGAAAGTGTGGCCACTGTGGCCACTGTGTAAGGCAAGCGCTCGTGTGCAAGGGAAACAAAAAACAAAAAAACAGAAAGCCACTATTTTGGCGGCAATAGAACAGATATCATTGGAGAGCTATTCTCCGCCTTCCAAATACTATTCCTTCCCCTTTATCGCATCAGGTCTATGTCTTATCACCTGGCACATATATTGTCCTCTTAGCCGTTGCCATGGGGTCACTTTTCAAACTGGGATTTCGCCACGGAACTGACGCATTATCCACAATCAGAAAATGTCACGTGAACTCACCTATATACAACCATGGGAAATTTCCCACCAAATTGTGGCAAATTTGGGCAAGAGACTCATATTTTAAAGCCTCAGAAATGATTCCTTGTAGCTTCCAGATGTCAAATTGTGGCAAATGCATTTGCATTCTTCCTTTCTTTTCAAATTGCAACATTTCTTATAATCTTTCCTTTGCTTACCCAGTATAAGTACCCAGTCACCTCCCACTTAATCATACACCCATCCAACTGCAGAGAAAACCTGCTAGACTCCTCAACCAATCCTAAGAATGTCTTCCAGTCAGGATATAAACAAGGTTGATGACGTTCATGAGCTATACGAGTCTTACAAGAACCATGATGAGCAGAACGTTCCTTTGACTGCCTACAACCAGGAAAACATCACCGCTGTGGAATTCTTCACTCAATACAGTTCAGATCCATTGACTAAAGTCAAAGAGTATCTCATTTCCTTATTCCCAATCTTAAAATGGATCGCTCATTACAACTTTTCTTGGTTATACGCTGATGTTGTTGCCGGTGTTACTGTTGGTGTCGTTATGGTCCCACAGTCTATGTCTTATGCCCAATTGGCTGGCCTTGATGCCCAATACGGTCTTTACTCTGCCTTTGTCGGTGTTTTTATCTACTGTTTCTTTGCCACTTCTAAGGATGTCTCCATCGGTCCCGTTGCTGTTATGTCTTTAGAAGTTTCAAAAGTTATCCATCGTGTTCAAGAAAAGAAACCAGATATATCTGGCCCAGTTATCGCTACTATCTTGTCCTTAATCTGTGGGTCAATTGCTCTGGGTATTGGTCTATTGAGATTAGGTTTTCTACTAGAATTCATCTCCATCCCTGCTGTTGTTGGGTTCATGTCTGGTTCTGCCTTTAGTATCATTTGTGGTCAAATCCCTGCCTTGATGGGGCTAAACAAATTGGTCAATACGAGACAGTCCACCTATTTGGTTGTCATTGATTCTCTTAAGAACTTGAAGCATTCCAGATTAGATGCTGTCTTTGGCTTGATCCCATTGGTTATCCTTTATGCCTGGAAATGGATCTGTAACATCGGTCCAAAGAGATATCCAAAGCAGAGATTATGGTTCTTCTATATCCAAGCTTTGAGAAACGGTGTTGTCATCATTATCTTCACCTTGATCTCCTGGGGTATGATTAGACATGACAAGAAGTCCAAGAAGATCTCTGTCTTGGGTAAAGTTCCATCTGGTTTACGTGAAGTTGGTCTAATGAAATTCCCAGATGGTGTCATGGGTGCTATTGCTCCAGAATTACCAGCTGCCACTATTATCCTGTTATTAGAACATATCTCCATCTCCAAATCATTTGGTCGTATTAACGATTACAAGATCGTTCCAGATCAAGAATTGATTGCCATTGGTGCTACCAACTTGATTGGTACTTTCTTCAACGCCTATCCTGCAACAGGTTCATTCTCCAGATCCGCATTGAAGGCCAAATGTAATGTGAAAACCCCATTAGCTGGTATCTACACTGGTGCTTGTGTCTTATTGGCTCTATATGCCTTAACTGAGGCCTTCTACTACATTCCAAAGGCCACATTAGCTGCTGTTATCATCCATGCTGTCAGTGATTTAATGGCTTCATACCATGTTACATGGAGCTTTTGGAGAATCGCCCCATTTGACGCTGGTATCTTTTTAATCGCTGTCTTCATCACTGTGTTCTCATCAATTGAAAATGGTATCTATTTTGCCATCAGTGCCTCTTGTGCTGTGTTATTGCTGAACGTTGCCTTCCCAAAGGGCACTTTCTTGGGCAGAGTCAGAGTTGCTGAAGTCATCAATCCAACATTATACGATTCCAATGGTGGTTCTGATTCTGGATCTTCAAACGTTGAATATGAAGAAGAATTCGAAGGTCAAATTCCAAAGGAGAAACTCTCCCAACAAGCTAAATCTGTTGACTCTGGTAAGTTTAATATCAAGTACCATGTTAAATGGGTGCCAATGATTAAGACCACGATTAATCAAGACATTGATATCTTGCCACCTCCACCTGGTGTCCTTGTCTTCAAGCCTTCTGAATCATGGACATATCTGAACTGTTCTAGACAATACGATACTATCTTTGATGAGATTAAGAAATCCACTAGACCAGGGAAGATTAGAACTAACATCAAGAACATTGATAGACCATGGAACGATCCAGGTCCATTAAGATTACCATGGAAGAAGTATAACCCAGAAGATGAGGACCACATTGTTGATGAACGTCCCCTATTGAAGATCCTTGCCTTTGATTTCTCCTGTGTGAACCAAATTGATTCCACTGGTGTTCAAACTTTGGTCGATTTGAGAAAAGCCACTAACAAATACGTTGACCATGAAATTGAGTTCCATTTTGCAGGGATCTTTTCACCATGGATTAGAAGAGCTTTGGTCAATGCCGGTTTCGGTGTCGCTAATGATGAGACTTCAAACACATTCAACACCATCAATTACGTTGATGTTTTGAAAGATGAAGAAAACAGATTTGGTTACTCGAGTGCCATTGGTACAAACACACCTTTCTTCCATTTGGACTTGCCAAGTTTTGATTATTTGGATACCGAAGAGTCAATTATCCATGTTGGTAAATGAAAGGTTTGTCTTATCGGTTGATTATAGGTTGATTCTATAGCTGGGGTTTCATTTTTAATTCTTTTCACTATCTTTGCATTTAAGTTTTTTACTGTTATTTGAGCATTTAGAGAATGTTTGGTTTTAATTTAAGGGTTTTAGTTAATATGTTATCGATGTAAGCTGTGTATTGAACATCGATTGTATTGCTGATGATTACTTTACCTCCGCATTATCTTCCAAACTGGTGGTTACATACGGGGGAAAACATTCTAAAGTGCTGTTTCTTCTTTCAATTCATCGATTGATTCGTAGAGAAGGCAACGTAGTAACAGTGTAATTATCCTGCTTTATTGATGTACTTTTATGTGTCAAAAGCAATAGTGAAAATCCAAAAACAATCAAAACATCACCAAAAAACCAACCACAACGAAACAAAATGACCGAAATCTTCCTGTTGACCTTCAACTGTGCCAAAATTTCTCATCCAGAGTTTGCCAATTATTTGACACCCACCCTTCCAGCACAAGAACCGGCGTTCTTCGTGTTTGGCTTCCAGGAGTTGTTATCCATTTGGGACTCTATGTACCCTGCCAAAGTCAGTTCCCAACTCAGACAGTTCCAACTTGAAATCACCAATGTGCTGGAGAGCAAGTACGGTGGCTCGTTCCAATTGGTTATGGCTGCGAATTTCGGTGCTGTGGGTCAAATTGTGCTGACAAAGAAGGAAGTTGACGATGTGGAGTCGAGTTATGCCTCCATTGGGTACTTGCAATCCAATCTAAAGGCTGCTGTCGGTTGCAGATTCAGATATGACCACGAGTTGTACACTTTCATCACTGCTCACCTGTCTGCCAATGAAGGGTTTGCTGAGAAGAGAAACAGTGATTATTGGAACGTTGTGAGGAACTTGAAGTTTAAGAGGGGATTATTTGAAGTTGCTTCACATACTTTCTTCCAAGGTGATCTGAACTATCGAGCCCTGAGAAGGGATAATAATGCTGATTCTTCGCTGTTGAATGAGATTGATGAGCTAAATTGCGTGAGAAGGGATCAATTGGCCTTTGTTGGGTTTGAAGAACACGAACTGGCATTCCCACCAACGTATAAGTATAAACTTGGAACAAAAACTTACAACGTTAAGAGAATCCCATCATGGTGTGATAGAATCCTATACACCTCGAAGGCCACTGTTCACAAATATGATTCCTTGAAAAGTGTCAACAGTTCTGATCATGAACCTGTGTATTTATACATCACTGTCAATATCCCTGGTGCGCCAACTGTGCAAGATGGGAAGCTGATCGTGGAGGTCCCTGAGCATTTGAAAGAATTGACCTTTGATGGGCCTGATCCGTTACAAAGACAGATTGGTGATGTTGTGGATTATATTTTATGGTTTGGGCTTTGGTTAGGATTGACTACATCAGGTAGAGTAACATCAGGTGTCATAGGGTTTTATCTATTGTATAGGCTATTTTCTTAGTGAACAATACTGAGCGACTAATGAATGATAAGGATACGCTTTAGTTATACTAATGTCTATATAGTAAAGCCACACTTTATATCAACCCCTGCTTCTTCAAATCATTATAAACTTTTTCACTCATAACATTACCATCTTCATCTTCAACTTCCACTGCATTCTCTTTCTCGCCTTCTTTTGCCTTCTTCTCTTTAATCAACTTTTTATTCAATTCTAAAGCTTGTTTAATATCAACAATATCACTGAACACCGAGCTTGGTGTAATTCCCAAACATTTCAACCCATGGATATGACGTTTATCATTAAAATGTGCCTCAAAGGCCTTACGACCTTTATACTTGGTATTCCCACAGATTTCACAGTTGTACTCAATGCCTAAACCATGTAATTTCCAAAGCCAGAATGGGATAGGTTGTCCATTAGCGTCTAAAGGTAAGTTCATTGGGTTGTAGACACCACCATCAAATCCATAGACATTACCATTATCATTATCATCTTGCTCATCTTCTGAATCTGACAAGTGTTCTTGTTTCTCTAGTTGTTCAATCTCAATCAACCTTTCTCTCTCTGACAATGCCTTTCTTCTCTCGGTGTTTAATAGTGTGTCCTGGCGTTGTTTGTTGATTATTTGTGTCAGTTTATTGATCTTGCACTTGTATTCTTCAACGTCAAATTTGGTTGGTTTATTCTGTAAGTTCTTCAAATGTCTTTTCCCTGATAAGTGACCATCAAACACCGTTTGTTTAGCAAATGTCTTATCACAAGCCTCACAGTATAAAGGGTCTTGTTCTCTTGTTGAAATGTACTCAGAGTGAATCGTCTTGAGGTGTGTATCAATGTCAAACAACGGAAGGGACTTCTTGACGAAGCTCACCAAGTATTCAAACAGGTCTTTTAAATAAATGATTAATTCCTGGGATTTAGTCTTGTGAAACTCTTGTTTGTCAAGTTGGTGGAATAATCCCAAATATTTCACATAACTTGCCTTGTCTAATGATAAGTTCAACCATTGTTCATGGAAATTGATCAAATCCAAATATTTCCCAAAATACTCTTCACTGGAAAACAAAGAGTTGAAATCAATGTCCAATGCCACAGTGGAGAGTATCCCATTCCCTGATTTCATAGAATAAGAAAGGCTCAAAGGTTGAACAATCTGATCTTTATCCTCAGTTCTAATCTTTTGATACAACTCGTCAAACTTTGCAAGATCATGCACAGGATCATCAATACTCTTCAGCAGCGACTGGTCGCCAATAGACTCATCCACTATGCGCTTTTGCCTTTTGTAAATGTTCAAGAACTTGGCAATCTCATGTTGTTGTAATAACGTCTCTCTAAAAGTTCTCTTCTTTTTGTTTAGAAGCACCGACTTGGAATCCCGTAGGAAATGAGGTGAAACCTCAGGGTTTCTCTGTATTCTATCGGTGATGGCCTGTTCTATCGTGTGGAGCTCTTCAAGAGCTGATCTGGCAACTTCAAGGGACATTTTGGTGTTTTCTATGTTAAAAAGTGGCTCGAGATTAGTTTATGTGCCAATTTTTTTTCATTTTCAGTTATGGGCATTTGATACTTTACACGTTAAATATGTTAAATACAGAGCAGTGGCGATGATCTTCTGTTGAGTGATTCATTTGAGAGAATGTAAGTGGATGGAATAGAATAGAATATATTATAATAGAATAGAACACAAGAAGGTAACGTTGGATATGATCATCTGTGGCTAATGTAAGCCACAAATCACGTGACATTGGTGCTAAAGATGTGGCGTCGGAGTTACCCGGGATTTACCCAGTTTTTCTTTAATACCAACAATATTTCATTCGAAATATGAAAAAACGTTGAGAAAATGATGTTTGCTCCTTCTTTCCGTTCTCTTTATAAAGCTCAAGCTCAATTGACACAATGGTCTACTCCACCAGACAGATCGGTGCTAAGAACACTTTGGACTACAAAGTTTATGTCGAACAAGACGGGAAACCAATCTCTCCATTCCATGACATCCCTTTATACGCTGATGAATCTAAGCAAATCCTAAACTTTGTTGTGGAAATCCCAAGATGGTCCAATGCCAAATTGGAAATCTCCAAAGAGCAAAAGTTGAACCCAATCATCCAAGACACCAAGAAGGGCAAGTTAAGATTCGTTAGAAATGTCTTCCCTCACCATGGTTATATCCATAACTATGGTGCCTTCCCTCAAACTTGGGAAGACCCAAACCAAACCCATCCAGAGACCAAGGCCAAAGGTGACGACGATCCTTTAGACGTTTGTGAAATCGGGGAAGCTGTCGGTTACACCGGTCAAGTCAAACAGGTCAAAGTCCTAGGTGTCATGGCTTTATTAGATGAAGGTGAAACTGACTGGAAAGTCATTGTCATTGACATCAACGACCCATTGGCTCCTAAGTTGAACGACATTGAAGACGTTGAACGTCACTTGCCAGGCTTACTAAGAGCCACCAACGAATGGTTCAGAGTTTACAAGATCCCTGATGGTAAACCAGAAAACCAATTCGCCTTCTCTGGTGAAGCTAAAAACAAAAAGTACGCTGAAGAAGTCATCAGAGAATGTTCTGAAGCTTGGGAAAGATTGATCAAGGGTCAAACCGACGCTGGTGACATTGATTTAACCAATGCCACCGTTAAGGAATCATCAGCCTTCGATGCCTCCGTTGCCTCTTCAGTGCCAGCAGCTGGTGAAGACTTGAAAGATGCCCCAATTGACAAATCCATTGACAAATGGTTCTTCATCTCCGGTGCTTCTGCTTAACTACGTACGGATACTTTCAGTGATCGTTATGTTAAGAATAAGCAATTGAAGCTTTAAGAATGGTTTAACCTTTAGGTTATAAATTTACGAATTTTGTTTGATTCTTGTAGTAACTTGTGATTATACCTCTGATGCCTTTGCATTCTTTATAAAGTTCTTAATCTTTACATGGTCCTTAACACCATCGGTCTCAACACCACCAGAGACATCGACACCCACAACACCACTAATCTTGACAGCTTCACCAACGTTCTCAGGGTTCAACCCACCAGCAAGGACAAAACTGGCATTGGTCTCCTGGGCCCATTCTCCCAATTTCTCCCAGTTTAACACAACACCTTCACCACCAGCCTCGGAGTCGAAAAGCGTCAGGATCTGTTCAGGACCGTTCACCTTCTCCAACTCTGGATCATCTGGAACGAATCTCGTTATCACTGGTACACTAATGGCGTTAATATACTGGGATCTTGGTTCCTTGCCATGTAATTGAACGAAATCTAGCCCAAGTTCTTCTACTAATTCGTTGATCTCCTGTATGGGTTGGTTTCTGAACACACCAACGACAAAGGGGCCCTTTGCTTTGATCTCCTGTATCACTGACTGTGTCCAATTAGCGATATCTGGTGTTATACTGTGCTGTGATCTCCTGGAGCGGACATGGTTGGTGATCTGCTTAGCAACATCATGATCAACGGTTCTTGCCCTCCCTGGGACCAAGATCATTCCTAGCAAATCAGCACCATTGTCCAGGGCAACTTGTGCGCTCTCAAGATCCTTCAACCCACAAACCTTCACCAGTGGCATTTCTCTCGATAAGGAGTTTCTGTGGCAAAAGAGTCACAGTCATAAAGAGTCATAATCATTAATGATGGAAACACCGCGAATTTATACAAAGACGATGAGATGAGATCTCGGCCTGAACAGATGTGTTAAGAAACGCCACCGGAGTTGATTTCAGAAGTTTAGAACCTGTGTCGCCTGCAAATACCACGGCAAATAATGAAGTACCCACAAGCCGTTGTCTTCGATCTGGACTACACACTATGGCCCTGCTGGTGTGATACTCACATATCAACACCTTTACAAACAGATGATCATGTCGTTGTTAGAGACAGGTACGGTTACAAATTGTCGTTTTACAAAGATGCCCCTGCCATTATCAAGGAGCTTAAGGAGAATGGCGTGATCATCATCGCCGCCAGTAGGACACATGCCCCACAAGTGGCCAAGAAGCTCTTGACTTTATTCCATATCGATGGTGAATCAGCTATAAATTGGTTTGATAATTTACAATGGGGCACATTTAGCAAGAAGAACCATATCAAGTCAGCTCTGGAGGAGCTGGTGGAGTATGACATTGATATCAATAAGGTGATCTTGTTCGATGATGAAAGTCGTAATAAAGATGTGGAGACCATTGGTGTTCAATTTGCTCATATCACTGATGAATCAACAGGTTTAACACGAGCAGTTTTCAAAAACGCTTTAAAAGTGTTTAATAGATAGAGGTCTTGTATTGTAGTCAAAGATGTAATTGTTCGTATTGAATATATTAGAGTTGGTGCATAAGCATGGTTATATCAAATAATGTCTCAGATAGTCTTTGCCAATAGGATTAATGATTCTCTAGAAGAGTCCTCTGGAGCAACGACTCCCTTGTCTTCTAACCATTTCTTCAATTCTTGGTCTTCCAAAGCTTCAAAATCGATTTGGTCTTTGGTCTCTTCAGTTAAATGTGGGAAGGTCTTGTAGATTAGATAACTGACAGTGGTGAAAGTGATGGCACCAGCTAAAGCAATGAGACTGGTTTTTCTGTTAAAACGGGACATTGTGTTAGGTGTTGGTGTGTTAGATAATCTCAATATATAAAGAGCAACAAATACAGAAGAAAGGTAAAAGGATTAACAAAGAGAAAGTCTGACCCAACTTGTTCTTTATCAAAAATTGGTGATAATTTTATAATCGCGGTGAATAAATATGGATATAATCACCGGGATAGACTTACTTAATTGGGACAAATAAACAGCCAATTTGATTAATCATTTAATAAGTTGTTAGATCTTTTCACGATTACATCACGTCATTCCAATATACAGTAAACAACTCAGTTACAGTCTTTTGAACATTCTTTAGTCCAACATTCTCCAACCTCTCCAGTGAATTGTCTATCATGTCGCGAACTCATTCTATATAAACATACATAATGAATAACCGCGTTTTATACCAATTAAACCTTTAACAACCAGAAATTGATTGTTCAATTACTTCCTCAGGACATGGACAGAGCACAGAAACGGGAATTGAGGAAAAGAGGCGCAGCGTGAGTGGTGATCGCTTCAGGTACTGAATTTTCATATGATTAACACAAACCAGGACCCGTGATTTCGCTACTGGAGACATCCGTATGGAATCTCCAATAAAGAAACCCAACAAGACAAAAGCTGGGAACTGGGGGATATTGGAGAGTAACGTCCTGTTGGATGTTCCAGCTACTCAACCTCAACCTGACGTGGCCATTGAGGGGATTAGAAATGATTCTTATTATAATGACTACGGTGATGCTGGCGATGGCGATGATGATGTTGATAATGATGTTGTTGATGTTGTTGATAGTTCCAAAGCTGCCAGAAAGGCATTACAGATTGTTTCCAAGTCAAAGAAGAAGAGATCTTCAAAGACACCCTCTAAAAAGACCAAGCCTAAAGTGACACCTGTGGAATCACCGGTGGAATCATCTGAACCAATCTCAAAACCAAAGAAGAAGAAAGAGAAACCTAAGAAGGATATCGCAGAGACCAAACCAAAGAAGCAAAAAGAACGGACTCATAAAGTCACTAAACCACAATTAAACAAACCAAAAGTTAAACCTCAGAAACCAACACTTAAAAACACATCCGTTTCACCTACTGAGATTGACCCTACAATGAAAATCACAAGGCTCCCTACATCCTCAAGCCGTTTAACCTCCATCGATATCTTACTTCATTATCTACGTTCATTGACACCACAAGCACAAAAAGTCAAAACTATTGATCATTTTGAAATCTTTCATCAATTCAATGAGGATTATTTCCTCAAGACTTTGGACTTGAACTTGGTTAATAATGAATACATCTACAAATTGAAACAGATCAAACGGGAAAAGGCAGAGCTTAGACAACGATTGTTTGAAATCAAAGATAACATCAGTGAGAAGATGTCACAATTAGAAACAGTACGACACAAATACACAAAATTAAAGAATAAGATCAAGCTCAATAGAAAACTTGAAGAAAATATGAAGAGTCTTGGTCAAGTTGAAGTGGATATAAGGGCCAAATTCTCCAAATTGAACACGGTATTGGATCCAAATTTTGGGTTGTTTGAAAAGCTCAAACTAATTAATGAAAAATTACAACTGTTGGATAGAGAGCTACATTCACAATTCCATTAATAGTATTATACAATCTCATTGATATTGATTAGGGAGTGAATTCATCTGTAAAGTGTTAAAATTTGGAACTTTGTGTTGATCTTTATCTGAGGCAAAAGAGTAGGCTCTCATGCGAAAATCCCATTTGATCCTGTGACTAATTTCAATGATCTAATCATCGGCAATCAAGGCCATGATCATTCTATATAAGTAGTAGAAGAATAGGAATAGATGAAACCCTAATTTGATAAAACTTTCCTTCTTTTGCTTGTTCAAAGTTCTAAAGATTTCAGTGGCATCCAACAAGTGGTTGTTTTCAAGGATTTTCTTAGCATTGAAGGCCAATAATGGGAGATTCAACAAGAATGTGAACCAGTAACCGTTGATCAGGAATAGAATGGTTAGGAACCCGTGTAGAGCAGCTTCTGGGACGATATACTTGTTCAACTTGTTACATAGTTCAATTGGATTGATGTAATCGCATTCCAAATCAGAGTACATGATTGTGAAGAAAACTTGCAGGAACAAGTTAACGGCGTTCAGGACAACACTAAATATGAATAGGAAACTTTCACCGGACATTTTTAAGGCTTTTCTTTTCTCTTGGTGTTGACGTTTAGAAGGATTGCATTGTTGGTTATCACCAAATACTAAAACTTCCATTTTTTTCTCGCAATAAAATTTCAGTGCACTTAGACTTCCCCATTGGGAAATCAAAGAACAGCAAGTGTCAAGACAGTTGATAAGGCTACTTCTAGATTTGTTAAACTATCTGTGATGATGATGATTTCATCAAAGAAAGTTTATTGCCACGGGGTTTCCCTCTTTTGTCATTCATGAGAAGTTGGAGAGTTAAACGTCATCTCGACTTGAAATAGCAACCCAAAACAGATTCAGCTTCTCATATGAGCAAGTGAAATTGGTTTATAAAAGAAACTCTCTAACCGCCAAAAACTATCTTATTTCTTCGAGATCTTTCTGCTTTCAGAGAATAGGAGAATTACTGATCAATGGGATATACAACAGAGTTTGAAGGTCAGATAAAATTATCAAAGCCCCTCACAGAAGAACAGGCAGATTATCTGCTAGCATTCTCTAAATCACGTCGAATGAAGCGAAATGCTACCCTTTGTGAAGATTTCCGTGATCCTGTTCGAGAGAAGGTGGGCTTACCCATCGGTACAGAAGGCGAGTTCTGTGTATTTGACGATGGCTCAGATCCATTTGAACGTGACATAAGTGTGATTGGCTATAACGAACCGCCATCAACTCAGCCGGCTCTTTGGTGTCAATGGGTACTAACTGATGACAAGTCCGCTATTGTTTGGGATGAAAATGAGAAGTTTTATGGCTCTTTTAAATGGTTGATTTACATCCATGATAATATGCTGGCTAAATGGGGTATTACATTTACACCAGAAGAGATTATCTCTTATCAAGGTGAATACCAGGATGATAAAGGTCAAATCTACTTTGAAGGTGGTGCTTTGATCAAGTCTGAGGATAATGGAGCTATTAAGAAAGTTGAACTAGCACCAGTTGTTAATAACAGTAATGGTTATCACTCATAGCCTTACTAGTTTAATTGTACTCGAATTACTATACTTTTCCAGGTGATTCAGGTAGGAATCCGTTTCATGATTCACATAACAATCATGACGACTACTCTACATACTTATAATTCAGAACGTTCATTGAGCTATCGATTACATCATAGATCTTAACTACTCGCACTCATTATATCCATTACACTGAAGCAGGTGAATAATATGGGTTCTTTCTACATGAACTTGGCAATAACATGACCATCTCTTTCGCTAGTGACAAGAAGGAGCGCTAATTATTCCTATTTTTATGATAAGTAGAAATTTTAAAACGTATGGTAATTTGATCTTCATGGCGAATAGAGCGAAGAACTAATAACATAGCAATAGGTACACAAAAAAAAAAAGGTCACCATCCTATAGCCTTCTCCTTTTGAACCACTCTCACGTAATCACCCCAAACTTTCCCACCACCAAGCACGGTCTCATCAATGATAGGTTGTGCCATTTGTGGCGTACACTTAGCCAACCAGATGATCTCACCTGTTCTCAAATATATAATAACGTTAGCCACAAACTTATGACCACCAACATGGTTGATAAATGAAACAAACACACCGTTCTCTCTATTGTCACCAAAATCTCTATAATGACCTGTATCTCTTAGTCTAAAATCCATCTCTTTCTTCATTAATGGTGCGGTTACACCACATCTCTTATCTCTGGTTCTATGGGAACATAGAAAAACGTAGGATAATGCACTTGATTTCTGTACTGTGAATCCCTGAATGGTTTCAGGAACCGTGGATAACCCTTGGTCTCTGTTTCTTCTCAAAATTTTAATCAATTCATCCATAACTGATGAAACAGTTTCAACGTCAACTTTCTTAACCCATACAAAGAACGGTAGAATCAATACATCGTTCACTTCACCTTTAACGACCCTCGGATCTGACAAGTCAATAGGCAGGGCACTGGTGCTAACTTTGACATTTCCCTGATCCATGAGGGCTTCACCATTACCATTTGACCATTTTACTAGCTCATTTTCCACTGTGTTTGGTGTAGAAGTGGCATCATGTTGCCAATCGGTTTTCCCCGTTGGTACGATAAAGTGCAAGTCAGTCTTCTTAGCAGAATTGTAGATATCATCGTTTAGGATTTTAACTGAAGATGGGAACTTGGTGGTACAGGAATCACATTCATGGGGACATTCAGCTAAGGGCACGATCTGTGCGATCTGTGCATCTCTCTTGGCCTCTGAAGAGAACCAGTTGGCGACCTTGTTCATTATCGACTGTAGCTTTCACAGATCGATAGATATAAGTGCTTCTTTGGGAAACAAACTATGAACAGGAAGGATCAGAAGCGTTGTAAAACAGAGCGAGACGGATGTTTATTTATCTATAGCCACTCAATTTTTTTTATCTTTTTTTACTCGGCGATAATGGGATTTAACCGGTTTTATGGAGAGACAAAGCCGCTTACGTAAACATGTATTGTATGATTATATAAGCGACGCGAAATTTTACCAGAATGAAATCTTTAAACAAACTGAGAAAGCATCAACTTTTGCCACAAAGAATATCTCAGTTAACCGCCGCTGTCACTGGAAGACCATCAACCAAGTCGAAATGAACGGTGTCACATTGGCAAAGAGAGGTCAGGAGGATGCCGTGAACCCGAACAAGCGGTTCCAAATCGATACGGTCAAAAAGAACAGTATAGTGGACTTGACGCTGAGTGATGATGATAGTGACGATGATATCATAATTACAGACGTCAGAAACCTAAGAAATAACGTGTCATTGAAGGACTCGGTCCCGCTGCCCAAGCCAGTAATACAGGCACCAACTGTTGCAGCCACTCCACAGGCTCAAGCTGGCTCTTCAACAACCCAGATGAATCAACTCCATCCCGTCAATGGTATTACTGAGAAGCCTCCTGTTAACAGGCTTCAAGGCCAAATCACCCCACAGACCTTTAACAACAATAGCACAGCGCCTCAGGTCCCAAAAAAAGTTCAAAACTCGCAGGACCGGGCTCCTCATCAGCCCTTGACTGCATCCCGGACCAATACTCATCCTCAACAGGTGTATGTTCCAAGAGATCAACCTGCACATCATCAAGAGAACAGGAGGAATACCCAACCTGGAATCCAAAATGGTGCCAGGACCCTTAATCACACAAACACGCCACAAAAGATGCCTGCTGTTGAGGTCAACTTCAGATTCTACGACAATGAAATGCAAGTGCTGGAAAGAGAAAATTTATTGTTAGATCGTTACGAAAAGATCAAAGAAATGATTAAACAAGACCGTGTCAAATTACAAGGTATTGTCAAGCAAACTACTGAACTGAGCATTCTTAGAGATAGATTGAAAAAACTGGGTGTTCAACCAACTGACCCGAAACTCGCTGATTCTTTACAGAAACTATCGGAATGTTCAAAGAAATCGTTAGAGTGTCACAAGAGAATCAGGGGGAACGAGCAGGCTGTGAATAAGGCTAAGGATAAATACTTAAACTTTAGGAACAGAGAAAAAAATGTTATCATTGACAAGTTGAGAGCTAGACCTAAACCGAAACCTGTTCAAAGGTTAAATTCACAAGCGTATCCACCACAAAATGCTCACATCCAACATCTACAACAACAACAACAACAACAACAGCCGCAGCCGCAGCATAATGGTAACATTTTAAACCAATGGGGTAATACACCAAATGCTTACCAGCCTTTCCAAAACATAATGAATAATGTCAGAAATCTTATGTTTGGCGATGAGGATGATGAGGATAATGAGGATGGCGATGCTTACTTGGATAACGACCCATTGGTTAGAGCAATGGCCGGCTATGCCGGCGACATTCAAACTGAGCCACTCGAGGCCTTGAATGTTTACAACACTGAGGATAGCAGTGATTTAAGACATTTGTTAGAAAGTGTGAAGACACTGGAGACTGCTGCTGAAGGTAAATCACAGACTCCAGATGACTTGACTGTTAACTTGATGACACATCAACGTATGGGTTTGAACTGGCTAGAGACTTCAGAAAATGATGCGAAGAAACGAGGTGGTATCTTATCCGATGATATGGGTCTTGGTAAGACTGTTCAGATGATTGCATTGACTTTATCACACAGATCTAAAGATGAAAAGAAGAAGACCAATTTGGTTGTATGTCCTGTTTCGTTGATGAATCAATGGGCTCAAGAATACGATTTGAAAGTTAGAGAATCTGCCAATATGAAGGTCTTCATATATCATCAAGTCAGAAAAATGACGTTTGAAGAATTATCTCAGTACGATGTGGTCATTACTTCTTATGGTACCGTTGCGAGTGAGTATAAGAAGCATGTTGACCATTTTGTTGCCAAGGAAAACATAAGAACTGTTCAAGACTTGAAAGCTATAAATGAAGAAAAAGCTACCAAATCAAGTTATAAATCACCATTGTTCAGTGAAGACTCCGAGTTTTACAGGGTCATTCTTGATGAAGCTCATATCATAAAAAATAAATTGGCCTTGACCTCAGTTGCATGTGCTGCTTTAGATTCCACTTATCGTTGGTGTCTTTCTGGTACCCCAATGCAAAATAAGATTGATGAAATCTATCCAATGTTGAGATTCTTGAGAATCAAACCATATGATAGAGAAACCAAATTTAGATATGATATATTGATCCCATTGAAGTCTAGAGCCGACCGTTACCATGATTATGAAAAAGAGAAAGCCATGAATAAAGTCAGGGTCTTAATCAAGGCTATCTTGTTAAGACGTGAAAAGAACTCTAAGATCAACGGTGAACCAATATTAACACTTCCAGAGAAACATATTCATACAGAAGCTATACATCTATCCTCAAATAAAGATGAAGAAAGTTTTTATTACTCCATGGAAAATTCTGCTGCTAGGAAAGTTGACAAATTGTTGAATGGTCCAAAGGCCAAAGGTAATTATTCAAGTATCTTGACCTTGCTGTTAAGATTGCGTCAAGCTTGTCTTCATTCAGAGCTGGTGCGTATTGGTGAAAGAAAACTGGGTATTGAATATGATGAAGAAGGTAATATCAATGTTTCAAAGGCGACTATTTCATCAATGTGTGAATTCTCAATGAAATTGAAAAAGGAAGTTGTGACTAGAATCAACAACATGGAGGCAAGTGAGGATTCAGAGAACAGATTTGAATGTCCGATCTGTTTAGACACTCCAGCTGATGAACAATGGACCTTATTTTATCCTTGTGGCCACGGTCTATGTAACGAATGTGTTGAGAGCTTTTTCGACAAATTTGCTGAAGCTGATGGTGAATCTGCGAAATGTACTTCATGTCGTTCAGTAATCAAGCAAAACCAATTGATCAAATACGATATCTTTGATAGGATCAGAAACAAGAAACAAACGAAGGAAATGGTTGAAATGATTTTGGATAAGGAAAGACATGAAAAGAAGAAAGAACGAGAAGAATTGGATGAAAAGTTGAAGATGTCGCCAAAGATGCGATATGCATTGGACTTGATCTTAAAGATTTTGGCAAACAATCCGAATGAAAAGATTATCTTATTTTCTCAATTCACCTCATTTTTTGAACTGTTTGTTAAATTCTTATTGGATGCTGGTATTGACCCTTTGTTATACGTTGGTTCGATGTCTGCCCATTCTAGAAACGAAACTGTTAAAGAATTTTATAGAGATCCAACCAAGAGATTGATCTTGATCTCCATCAAGGCTGGTAACGTTGGTTTAACGTTGACTTGTGCTAGTCATGTCATCATCATGGATCCTTTCTGGAACCCATATGTTGAAGAACAAGCGCAAGATCGAGCTTATCGTATTGGTCAGACTCGAGAAGTGAACGTGTACAAACTATTGGCCAAAGACACTGTTGAAGATCGGATTATTGAATTACAGGAGAAAAAGAAGGAATTGATTGGTTCTGCCTTGAGTGAAGAAGGTAGAAATGCTGTTGCAAGATTGAACAGAGAGGAAATTGGGTTCTTGTTCGGCTTGAACAGAGAGAGATGATTGGCGCTTGTTAGATGGTTGGGGTGTTTTTCCGTTCGTTTTTACTATGTTTGTTTTAGACGGTTTGGTGTTTTTAGTTTGACGATACTTCTTTGTTTTAGTACCCCTATTGGAAGTCAAATTATACGTTATTTCTTGTTTTAGTTGGGGATACCTTTGATGTGTCTTATGAGCTCAATTCATAGCAACGAGGTATGAACTTTACATTGAAACCTGACAAAGTTGTGTGACAAATGTTGTATATTGGATACACAGCCAGTGTTCAGTGGATCACCAGCGACAAACAAAACCATAAGCCGCTTTACTCCATAGTAATTGTCATCAGGCTTGATATTGTATAAAGCGTTGTCATCTTTCACATAATCAACAGCTAGAACGCCTGAAGTGAAGAGCAAACCCAAAAAACCAGCGCTGTCAAGCATTAGGCTGGCGTCATATTGGGATTACTCTCAAGAAACATCAAAGATACATCCAAAGGTAAAACACAGCTCCACCAGGAGAATAGTATGTACCGTATGGAAAGGCTTCACATCCGAATTAGTTGGTCCTTCATAGTTGAGCTAATTGGTGTTTATTCTTTACTCAAAATTGTAAAAAAAAAGAAGGAGAATTCAGCAGAACTAATCAGAAACTTTGATACTCCCCTTTTTGATGGCAACCACTGTGGTTTCCTTTCTTTTAGAGACATATAAGTCGTCTTAACTAACAGAGGTTATCTCCAGTTTCGGTACGCGCAGCATTTCCTTTTCCGGCCACCCCCGAATCTCCATCAACAAATGAAAAATTTGAATTAAAATCGAGAACATCAAAGGGACTCGGTCCAACCTTCCACTTCATCACATCAACAATGTTCCGTGCCGGTCTAAGAAATTCTGTCAGAGGTGTCCGTTTCCAATCCACCGTTGCTAAAGCCCAAAACACTGCCAATGGTTTGGTTCAAAAGCTAACTGGTGAGTTGCATTGTGGAATATCCTCCCTCAGTCCCCATACTAACTGATCTTTTAGGTTACTACAACGCCACCATCTACTGGGGCAAAGTCACTGCTGAATTGTCCAAACAAGTCTACTTGAAGGAAAAATTGACCCCACCAAGCATTCAAGAATTCGAACAAGTTTACAAATCATTATACAAGTTGGGTTTAGAATACGCTACCAAACCAGCTGAAGTCTTCTCCGTCTTGAAAGGTTTAAAGAAAAACGACTACTTGAACTACACCGCCTACTTTATCCAATTTTCTGGTCTATTTGCTCTAGGTGAAATCGTTGGTCGTCGTCAAATCGTTGGTTACCCAACCTTTGGTGAGAAATCCCACCATTAAACTCATATAAATATTCAATCTTAGAGAGATTAAAACCAAAAATAATAAAAGATGTTATGATACGTGAAATTTTTGTAGCGGCGTTCTCGATTGTGAATACGATTTACATAATTGAAGTCGTACGAATCATGCAGTAGTTTATTAGTGAATTGGGAAATTAATCCTTTTGTTCAATACTTTCCAACAGTTTTCTCTTCTTGGAAGCTTCAATCATATCCTTTCTTTGGTTTCTCTTGTGTTTAACAACTTTAGGAACAGTACTGATATCTCTTCTCTTGATCTCACCTCTCTTGATACCCTTCTTCTCTTTCTGACTAATTTTCGTCAAGTTTTGTAACCATTCATCAATCTTGACATTTGCACCACTCTGTTTCATAACATTGACAATTGACTTGATAGCAGTGGCATCTTCTTTTGTGTAGAATGTGACAGCAGTACCTTGAGAATCACCTCTACCGGTTCTACCGATCCTGTGAACATAGGATTGGGAACTATTAGGAACATCATAATTGATCACCAGATTGACACCTTTGAAATCAATACCACGAGACAAGATATCCGTACAGATCAACACCCAGATCTCACCTTTTCTAAAGTTTTCAATGATCTTCCCTCTCTGAACTTGTGTTCTCTCGGCGTGGATAACGTCAACTTTCAACTTATCATATAATAATTCATGGAATAGGGCCTTAGCTCTAGTGATACTTTGCAAGAAGATCAATACAGGCGGTTTGAATTCACCTTCTTGGATCAATTGCCTGATTGCAATCAGTTTACCTTCCTCATTACCACAATAGGTCAATTTTTGATGGATTTGGCTGTTGGCACCTTCCTTATGCCCAATGATGATACGAATTGGATCAAACATGATTTGATTCGAGATCTCTTCAACGTTTGAAGGGATTGTAGCACTAAACATGGATTTTCTTAACTTTGGATTGGAGCATCTTGATAAGATTTCATCTGTTTGTTTCAAGAAATTATCATCAAAAAGCTTATCAGCTTCATCAAAGATCAACTGCTCAATCTTTGATAGATCTAGTTGATCATTGTTTTGTAGCAAGTCAATCAGTCTTAATGGAGTAGTGACCAATAAATCGAATTTGTTCTTCTTGGAAATGGTTGGGGAATTCTTCAACTTTGAACTTAATGACTTTGTTAGAATAGAACAATGTATTGGTGTCTTGGCCGCTAATTTAATACATTGCTCATAAATTTGTGATGCTAATTCCTTTGTTGGGGAGATGATCAAACCTTTGAAACTGGTCTCGTTGTTATTAGCCTGCTTAGACTCGATGATTTGTTGGATCAATGGGATTAAAAATGCTAAGGTCTTACCTGAACCAGTTGGGGCACAAGATAGGATATCTCTTTTGTGTAATGTTAATGGGATAGATTCCTTTTGAATTGGTGTTGGATCCTTAAAGCCATATTGAACAAGGTTATCCAAGACGACTTTATCGAAGTGGAATCTCGAGATTAGGTCTTTGAATGAACCAATAGGTAATGGGATGTCATTACCAGTTATTTTGCATTTATAGCTCTTTCTTAGCTTAATGGCGTCTTCTTCATTAGCAATCTTCGGTGGTGGCACTTCATCAATATGGTCAGCATTATCTGCATCGTTGATTTCCACATCTCCATTGTCCGAACTTTCATTTAATTGATCAAACTTCTTTGTTCTAAAGAAATCAATCTCTTTATCAACTTCCTTCTCAAGCTGTTTGTTCTTCTTCCTCTTCAGCTCGTTCTTAGGAAGAGCATAGTCGGTGACGATGTCCTTATCTTTCTTCAGAGAAGCACCCCTGGTCAACACTCTGAAAATATCCATGATCCCTTGTTTCTATCAGCCGAGTTGTATGTTACTTCGAGATCAAAACTAAGCTCATCGCTTTTATAATAAACGTCTTGAATTTTTTTTTCTTTATAAAACTGGTCCGGGAAACACTTTGGAAACTTTTTCGAAAAATGGAAAAAAATGAAAAGTTGGAAAAATCCAATGGAGGAAGAGGACAAAGAGGACATAAATTGATAAGATAAAGTGGCAACCTCGCATCAAAGAGTCACTAGTCTCATAAAGAAACCCCTCCATCAATAATTACCACTTTCTGCTGCTTCTGTTTAATCAAACAAGATCAAAGATGTCCATACGGAGTATAACACCATTAACCAAATCATTAAGAACCACCACCATCTCAAGTCGTTCAATTGGTTACTTGCACAAGGGTACCAGAGTACGTGGTCTTGCTCGTGATCCTGCCGAGTATCTTAAGAGTCCAAAGGGAGCTGCTTACGAATTGAACGATTCCAACTTGAAGAGCTTGAAAGAATTCCTAGGTGAAGAATACAAATTACCAAATGAGCTATCTTTACAAATCCTAACGCATAAGTCGTTTGCTCATGGCTTAAAACCTTTCAATGAAAAACTAGCAGTCTACGGTGCCCATTTCCTCAAATATAAGACCAGTTTGTTCTCTATCCAATCAACATCAGATTTAAACATTGACAACCTTGGATCCCCAGAATCTAAGAACTTGAACTCACAAGTCGCCTTGAGTGAATATCTAAGAAAGAATAACCAATCCCTAGTGGATTCCATCTTCTGGAAGAAAAGAGACCCATTAATCACTGATCCAAATACGAGTGGTGAAAACTCTGTCACTTCAACTACTCTAAAAGCTTTAGTCGGTGGTATCCTATTACATTATGGTAAGGCCAAAGCTGAGTCCTTTGTTGAAAAATACTTACTGGATGCATCAAAAGAGAACTCTTTGGTTTCTATTGCCAAAAGAGTCTGAATGTATATAAAAAGAACTCTTGTAAATACATAAAGTATGGAGAATACGGTTGTAAGGTTCATAATTGTTTCCGCGAACTCATTCGATAGAAATCACATGATAATCACGTGGAATGGAACCAAGCGAGTCCATACTGATATATACACCCGTAAGTCACATGACATAGCGTAAACCTCAGAATAAAAGTTATTGCCCCTCTTTAGTGTAAAAAGGACCGCCGCATTTCCCAAAAACCACGGTAGGAGCCACAAACAAACTTCAAAACTGCCCCTCTTTCTGCGTGTAAAAGCAAATCTCGGTAAACTGTTAGAGATGAAGCGATGTAAAAAAGTATGAGTGGGGTTAATAGAATATGTCAAAGACGGTACTCCACACACATTTGAAGTATGTTGACACACAAAGTTGCTGACATCTCTGGAGAACAATGAGGCACACAACTGAACCAAACCAAACTGCGGCTATCAAAAGGAGAGTAGCACACCCATAAAATGGAAAACGGGTGTAGGGCTGAAGCCGCAGAATTCCAATGTGTCTCCTTTTTTTTTTCCACCGTTGCTGCTGCTACAGCCATTCCAAAAAACATAGTGGGTCATACGTTCTAAGTATCAGAGTCAAACGACACGCCGGCTTCTCGGGCCGCTATTTCAGGAGGTTGAACTATTGCTCCAGTGCTCGCCCCATGCCCTCCCTTCAGTTCATGTCCATTAATAATCCACTATAACCAAACCAAGAGAAGTGTTTTTTTCTTTCTTCTCTCCAACGCTACGACGTGCATATCCTCTGCTATCGCAGCCCACCAACTTTTGCCAAATTCCAAGCAAAGTACCAGGCTCTGGTTGGCCTAACCACAAACATATCCACAGTCGGCTTTGCACAAGACAATAGATCCAGTGTGATGAGTTATTTTTCCAGCTGTCGGCATCATATTTCCAGGGTTTGTTAAGCTGATGGGTTCTTTCAAGAGTTAACATGATTTCTAACCTGCATCCACAGAAAATTTTTACAGTGGAGAAGTATATAAGCTTACCACCACCCACTCTGGACTTGTTGCCTTTGGTACGAAAACACCTTCCACTGATTCACATCCAAATCCAAATCCAAATCCAAATCCAAATCCATTTGCATCACTAACATATAGAAAATTAATAATGACACGTAATTACAACAACGACGATATTGAATCCCAAATATCACACCTGTCTGATGATTCACACCATGAAGAAAAACCAGATCAATATTACGCTGAGAAAAGATCCGTCAAATCTTTGAGATCTAACAATGGTACAGTGAAAATTTCCAATACTCAGACCGCTACACCATCCACTGATTTACTATATTCAATCACCACTTCCGGTCCAGGTAATGAATATATCCACCTGGACAACAAGAAATTCTTGAAATCCGAACTATTGAGTGCCTTTGGTGGTTCCTTAACTCCCGGTTACCAAGTCAGATCCACTTATGAGTTCGCCAACCCTGCCCCATTAGGTCTTAGTGGCTTTGCCCTAACCACCTTCATTCTATCTTTGATCAACGTACAAGCTAGACATGTTGTTATTCCAAATGTTGTTGTCGGTTCTGCAATGTTCTACGGTGGTGTTGTCCAATTGTTAGCCGGTATGTGGGAAATTGCCCTTGGTAACGCCTATGGTGGTACTGCCTTATCCTCATTTGGTGGGTTCTGGCTATCATTCGGTGCCATTTATATCCCATCATTCGGTATCTTGAATGCCTACGCTGATGCCCCTGAGCAACTCGAAAGTGCTGTTGGGTTTTACTTATTAGGTTGGGCTATTTTCACAGGCGGAATAACTCTGTTAACTTTGAAATCCACTTTAGCCTTCTTTGGTATGTTCTTTAATTTGACCATTACTTTTGCCCTTTTAGCTGCCGGCAAGTTTGCTTCAAGCACGAACTGCACTAAAGCCGGTGGTGTCTTTGGTCTAATCACCGCTTTCTTGGCCTGGTATAACGCCTTTGCTGGTCTAGCCAACAGAGAGAACTCATACTTTATCGTCAATCCGATAAGATTACCAAAATTGGATAAACGCCAATAGATTATTTCCATCAAACATTAGATCTTATAGATATCTTTATTCATAACGAAGAGACGAACATTTTAAAAACTAATAGTTGTTAGGTTCTAGCGTAATTAACTTTAGGAGCATGAATCGAATCAAGAACCAAATATCCTTTCAATCCAAGTCTTCAGATTAGCAAGTATTGAAGGCGATCTCCCTCTACACGTTTTAATCATGCAGCTCAGCCGGCTAGCATACCCAGAATCATACCATGAAACTTGAGTCTCATTCCTTCCCCCTGAGTCAAAACTGGAGTTTAGAACATTTGTTGCCAACTCTTTTGAAGTCTTGTCAGGTTGTTCATCTCCAGAGATAATCACAACATGTTTTCTGCCATTTTCCCACGGGTGATCTGGTGGTTCCGTTTCTGTATAAAACTCATTCGCGGATACGCTACTTACACAATAAAAAGAAAGCTCATCAAGCACCAAAGAAGAGGAAGAACTCCACCATATCTGCCACCTACTGCTCACAACCCACTCCATATTATGCTAGATCTTGACAGGGCTATTGAGCTTCTCAAGCAGTGCAAACAAATTTCCGAGCTGGACGTTTTTGAACTTTGTGAGAAAGCTCAAGAATTGTTGATCAAAGAGGCCAATGTCCAAATCGTGGATACCCCAGTGACCATATGTGGTGATATTCATGGACAATTGCACGACTTGCTGACCTTATTCAAAGCTGCTGGTGAATGCCCGGATACTAGATACTTGTTTCTTGGTGATTTCGTTGATAGAGGGTTTTATTCATTAGAAAGTTTCCTACTGCTACTGTGCTTGAAAGTTCGTTATCCAGATAGAGTGACGCTCATTAGAGGGAATCATGAATCGAGACAGATCACCACTGTTTATGGGTTCTATGATGAATGTGTTAGAAAATATGGCAGCGCTAATGTGTGGAGATATTGTTGCGAAGTGTTTGATTACCTTTCGTTGGGTGCACTCGTCGGTGGGCCAGGAGGTGTGTTCTGTGTTCATGGTGGGTTATCACCAAACATCGAGACCGTGGACCAGATAAAACTGATTGATAGAAAGCAGGAAGTGCCGCATGAAGGTGGGATGTGTGATTTGCTATGGTCAGACCCAGACGACGACGTTCCAAGCTGGGCTATTAGTCCTAGAGGTGCCGGTTATTTGTTTGGTGCTAATGAGGTGAACAAGTTTCTACACCAAAACAACATCTCGTTAATTGCGAGAGCTCATCAATTGGTTATGGAGGGCTACAAAGAGTTATTTGATGGTGGGTTGGTCACTGTGTGGAGTGCGCCTAATTACTGTTACAGGTGTGGTAACGTCGCTGCTGTTTTACAGATTGATGATGAGTTGAACAGAGAGTACAAGATCTTTGAGGCGGTGATTCAGGACGCGAACTCCATCCCAACAAAGAAGCCCGCTACTGATTACTTCCTATGATTTTGTTGCTTCCCCGTTACTGTGGTGAAGAGAACACGCGAAATCGGAATTTTCTTTAAATTCGCGAGTTTTGTTTACAAATAAGAAAGAGACACGCTTTGAAGAGAAAACACTCAGAAACAAAGCCAAGTTTGCTCACCGGAACCATCAAATGTCGCAGTCCACGCAGCCACACAGGCTCCCCGCACAGTCGCTCTCCTCGTTGCTAAGCTCCCAAAGACACCTTGCGCCGATTTCAACCGGGATCAAGAACTTGAACCATTCACTCAATGGCGGTGTTGTCCCCGGCCAGATCTATGAAATCAGTGGGCTGAACAACTCTGGAAGACGCCAGTTTACTCAACAGTTGTGCCAGAGTGCCCTAGAGATGAACAAGAAGGTGATGTGGATCTCTTGTTTAGGCATGGTTAGGCGCGAGGGCGTTGAAACTGTTTGGATCACATCGATAACGAAGTTGTTCCTGTTCTTACAATGTCACATTTCAAAGGTCGACTTTGGGTTGATCATCATCGAAGACTTATCAATTATAATACAGAAACAACTGGATGACTTGAAATTACAACCTCAAAAGTCAGATACCAAGAGAAACAAGATCCTAAAGACCATTTTTAAGGTCCTTCAGACTCATTGCTACCAATTCAAATCCGCCGTGCTTATATCTAACCCTGTGGAAACGATAAACATGCAGTTTATCGAATCACATCCTGCACCCTCTACAATCTCCTCATCACAACCATTAAAGTGTTCACAACGGCCAAAGATCCATTATCAACAAATCTTGAAATCTGCATTAGGTGACCATCCAACATGGTCATCACTTATCCGTGCCAGACTTACTCTATATAAAGACTGGTTACATCATACACCTGTTAATTACATCCATTTAAAGCATAATCCTATCCTTGTGAGGAAGTTTCTACAATGCAGTGAGAGTTGCCTGATTCCAAGAATTTACAATTTTGAAGTCAATTTAAATGGTGATGGTATCCAGGAAGTTGACAGATCGCAAGACTTGGGTATTGTTACAATTGATCATTCTTTTGTATTGAACGGTGAAGATTTGGCCTCTTCTGATATTGAACCTGAAGAAGGAGATGATGACGACGACGACGACACAGAACCTGAGCCTCCATCTTCATTACCTAAAGGCATCCATAATGTAAAGGAAATGGTTCAAAATCCCCAAGGAATGTTGTCACTGCTCACTAACACATCTAAGAAATCTTTTGAGATTTTTTCAAGAGACATGGAACACGATTTCTCCACGTCCACAGTGGATATCGAAGATGAATTAGAGGAATTATACCCAACACAACCAGAATCCTTGAGCATTGTCCACCTATCGCAATTAGAGGACAAAGAAAACCAGTATCACCCACGCAAGAGGCAAAGATTGGCATTGGAAGAGGAAGAAATCCCTTCTACAGCTCCATATTATTAAATAGAACAAGAAAAGAAATAGAACTAATGACCTAGGAATTGAAAAGCTGCGTAGTTGGGTGAGTTGACTTTGGATGCGACTTTACTGGGAGTAAAAACTTGGACAAAACCA
This sequence comes from Taiozyma onychis, assembly GCA_030582435.1. Classification (NCBI taxonomy): domain Eukaryota; kingdom Fungi; phylum Ascomycota; class Saccharomycetes; order Phaffomycetales; family Wickerhamomycetaceae; genus Taiozyma; species Taiozyma onychis. The sequence goes on from JAKTWU010000007.1 coordinate 75,117, forward strand.
CGATGAGAGAGGATTAGAGAGCATTGATGACGTAATTCTGTAGTAGTAGCTTCTAGAAAATTACGCGAACATGTTTTATACAAAATCTCCCACCAACTGACGGCCAAGGAACAAATGAACAATTCAAAGGTTGAAAGCAACGCAGAAAACTTGACTTTCTTCCAACAAAGAACAGAAAGAAACCACTTCAACTCACTGCAGATTCTCCTTATATTCCAACCAAATACTCGGTGCGTTTCCAGATCCATTGAACGACTCACAGCTTCGATCACTGGCACTCACTTCAATCTGACTGAACTTCACCTCATGACACTTGATAAGAAGCAAACTCCTAATTCACATCCTTTTTTCAGTCCACAGGACTACAAGGACCAGAAATTGTCAGGGAGGGTCCTCAATGCCTTCACAAACATCCCATCACAGATCTATAAGGACTCTGCTGACTCTGAATGGGTAAGTACCCAATAACATTGCTATCTTTATCTCGTCTGACATATACTAACAGCAACCTTACAGAAAGTGAAGCATTTACCTGGTAATTCCGCCCTATTATCCTCTTTCAACTATTTGGACAAAGAAACTGAATGGGAAAACCATTTGGTTGCATGGACAGGTGAATTGATCATCAATGATAAACTAACTACTAGTGACGAGTCCTTTTACTTGGATGCTGACGACAAGGCCGAAATCCAGGAACTAATCTCCAAGGCCAACGAAACAGAACACATCCATCCTATCTGGCTGCTCAGAAAAGATCAACAACGTTGGAGAAAGTACGCTGAGAACATCATTTGGCCTGCGTTCCACTACATTATGGGTTCAGCCTCTGATGGTCGTGAAGAATCTCAATGGTGGTATGATTATGTGAAATTTAATGAAGCTTATGCATCAAAGATCGTTTCCTTATATAAAGAGGGTGATATCATCTGGATCCATGATTATTACTTGTTGTTATTACCTCAATTGATTAGAATGCAATTGCCAAATGCCATTGTTGGGTTCTTCCTTCACTGCCCTTTCCCTTCAAGTGAATATTTTAGAGCCCTGCCAAAGAGAAACCAATTGCTAGATGGGCTGCTTGGTGCTGATAAAGTCTCATTCCAGAACTATTCATTTGCCAGACATTTCATCAGTTCTTGTAAGAGAATTTTAGGTTCCGAAGCCACTCCAGAATCAGTGTCCGTTTATGGACAAAATGTCATTGTTGATTCTTTGCCAATTGGGATTGACATTGATAAGATTGAGAAGGACGCCTTTAACAAGAGCATTGACGATAAAGTGAATGATATTAGAGAACAGTACGCTGATAAGAAGATCATTGTCGGTAGAGACCGTTTAGACTCTGTGAGAGGCGTTGTGCAGAAGTTGCAGGCTTTTGAATTGTTCTTGGAGATGTATCCAGACATGAGAGATAAAGTCATTTTGATTCAAGTGTCATCACCAAACTTCCTTCATTCTGCTAAAGTGGAAAATCAAGTTGCTGAATTGATTGGCCAAATAAATGGGAAATATGGTTCTTTGAACTCGATTCCTATTCATCATTACCAAATGAGGATTGACAAAGAAGAATACCTTGCCCTATTGAGATGTGCTGATTTGTGTCTAATCACATCAGTCAGAGACGGTATGAACACTACAGCTCTAGAGTATGTCATTGCCCAAAAACACCACCATTCACCATTAATCCTGTCTGAATTTAGTGGTACTGCCTCTGTGCTGAAAGACGCCATCATTGTTAATCCATGGGATGGTGTTGCTGTGGCCAAGGCCATGTACGAATCCTTACATTTGGATGATGACAGAAGGGCTCATTATGAGGAAAAACTATACAATGATGTTGACTCAATCCAAAGCTGGACTTTCAAGTACTTGAAGTCTCTATTGGATAACAATCAACACAAGACTTCAGATGCAAACTTGACACCAGCTTTGAATAGACCTAAATTATTAGAACACTACAAGAAGGCCAACAGAAGATTATTCTTATTTGATTACGATGGTACCTTGACACCAATCGTGAAGAATCCAGCAGCTGCTATCCCATCAGCTAGATTGATCAACATATTGGACAAATTATCCCAGGATCCAAAGAATCAAATTTGGATCATCAGTGGTCGTGACCAGGCCTTTTTGGAGAAATGGCTGGGGTCTAAGAACCCAAAACTGGGTCTTTCCGCTGAACACGGTTGTTTCATGAAGGATATTAACTCTACTTGGATCAACTTGGCTGCTGAATTCGACATGTCATGGCAATTGAGAGTTGAGGAGATCATGACTCAGTTTACTGATAAGACTCCTGGCTCCAATATTGAAAAGAAGAAAGTAGCATTGACATGGCATCATAGAAATGCTGATCCTGAACTAGGTGAATTTCAAGCTAGAGAACTGCTCAAGACTTTGGAAAACACAGTGTGTAAAGAATACGACGTTGAGGTGATGTCAGGTAAGGCCAACATCGAAGTACGTCCAAGCTTTGTCAACAAGGGTGAGATTGTCAAGAGATTGGTGTTGACCCAACATGGTGCCCCTCAGAAGCATGGTATCAATGTTGATGATTTGAAACATGCCCATGAAGAATTACCAGATTTTATAACTTGTATTGGTGATGACTTGACCGATGAAGACATGTTTAAGAAGCTATTGAACATTGAAAAAGAATGGGAATCACATCCAGAGTTCCACAAGGATACGACATTTGATAACTTTGGGTTCTATCCTATCAAAGTTGGTCCGGCCTCGAAGGAAACACACGCCACGTCTCATTTGAACGACCCTGCTCAAGTTCTGGAAACTTTAGGGTTATTGGTAGGTACTGTGTCGTTGTTCGAAAGTGCAGGTACGATTGAATTAGATGATAGAGGTCATGTTAAGAACAGTACATCTTCTTTGAAATCAGAGAGTGTTATTGCTGCTTTGAAAATGAAGAAACAAAACTCCAATGCCTCACAGAGCTCAAATGGGAGCAGCAAGCGATAAATTTCTCTTTTAGAATACGACGTTTTGTGTATTTTTTTTGTTAGTTATTATTAGTTTATCTATGACGTTTAGCTGTAGATGTTGTTAGGAAACTTGGCCTTGATACTGTTGCTAATCTTGGTCAATTTCTGTTGTTGGATCTCTGATTGTTGAAGATTTCTAGCAATTTGGGAATTGCTGAAGTTGAGCAAACCAGTGGCATAACGGACCAAGATTTGATTACCAAATTTACTCAAGTTGAATGCAATTTGGGATGATTTTTGTCTTTGATCCGAGTTTTGATTCAAAGTGGACGATTTAAGGTATATTAACAATGAACAAAGTAATGGGAAGTTCTTGATATGTTCAAAATTGGGATCCAATATAGATGTAACTTGGGAATTGATATCTAGAGTGGAAAGATTACCATGATTATTGATCAATGAGATGAATTTCAAAGTGGTTTGAACAAGATATTTGTCTTTGATATCAGATTGTGGGATAGACGTGAAGAAGGATAATCTGTTAAGGATCTGCAATCTTTCAGAACTTATATGACGGTTATCCCTTTGCATTCTAGTATTATAAGACAATTGACCTTCGAGGATCAAAAGCAAATTAAGGCAACTGAAGATGTAATATTCGTCCAAAGTGTTCAAATCACCGATTCGGTTGATGATGTCATAATAACCTTGTTTAGCCTGTTCTAATTCACAACAGCTTTGATGTTTGATACATTTTATATACTCAGCTTCAATACCATCACCATGGTCAGCGATGAATCTGTTGAGGACATCATTGGTGATACCGACTGTAATCGAATGTTCAATTATTGTGTAAAACAATGTTAACTTCTTCAGTTCTTTGTAGAATTCAATTGTGGGTTTGTGTAGGTGGGAGCTGTACTGATTGAATTGGGACAGTTCTTGATCTATAAGGTCAATGCACTGATTAAACAAGCTAAGTGATTTTCTCTTCTCGAATGAGTAATTCAATGATGAAATACCAAACATCAAGACAAAGAAGACATACAGTTTTGGGTAATCAAGGCATGGAATCTCTAGTTTCACACCGGAGACCATCAATGAGTAGCTTGTATGTTTCAATAGATCCTTGTTATCGGATAGAAATTTTGCAAAGGATTTTAAATCTTGATCTAATGTGGAGGTTGCATCTCTATGACTGATTTGGTTCAAAATGAGAAGTATCTGTTTCTGCACCTGCAATTGGATGATGTTGGTGTTGAGCAAAGATAACTGAATGTTCGAGTGGATTCCTAATTTATAGCATAGCGATGCTTCGGTCAACCTGAAGAAATTGGAAACTTCAAGGTCGTCGCTTGTCAAAGTCTGTATGAACCCCAAGGCTCTAAAGCCATCAGTGAAGCTGGTGAATCGTAAATATTGATAAGCGGGGAGTTGGTTGAATTGTGATTCGTTGATCAGTTTCCAGCTCTGTTTGTAATATCCCTTGGAGTTCAACCTCTGGATCAACTTCAACTCAGTGATGATCTTGTAGTACTGAACAGTGGCATTGAATTGAAGGGAGTTGAGCAGGATCATGCACTCGTCAAGTATGAAATCCGGGGTCAGATCACCGGTGTCGACATTGAACTTCTCCATGATTTCCACTTTGAGCAACAACGACCTGATCCTAAGGATCTTGTTATCAGAGCCTATTTTATTCAACAATGCGATGGCCAAGTGTATCAGCGTGTAAACCTCGCGTAAATTCGTGGAAGAAACGACATTTGCCGCAGACGCCACCCGGAAATACTCCTTTGCCAGTTCATAACACTCCATTTCCCAAACAGCACCACCAGTTTTAACCTAAAACCTGATAAACTTGAATGCAATTATGTCACCCTTTTACGTGTGTTCGTGTCTTTCGCGATTATCCATTGGATTACTAAGCAATTACGTAATCTCCTTGGGTGTCCCCTAACAGAATTGCCCAAAAACTATATAAGCGGCCGGATTTCCCACTTTTTCAAAATGTCAAAACTCGAACCAAAAAAATTGGCATAAAACGTAGGCATTCATTTGCTTAAAATGGACACTTTCAAAGCTCCTCAGACAGCTGCCGATGCCAAGGCCTTCACCTCCGCCTCCTCTTTCGGTTACCCTTCTGCTGCCCAGGACTTGAACGATGATCCAGTGGCAAAAGTGGAGCAAACGGACGACGACTCGACAACTTCAGGGATTGTGCCTACTTTACAGAACATCGTCGCCACTGTGAATTTGGACTGCCGTCTGGACCTAAAGACCATTGCCCTACATGCCAGAAACGCCGAGTATAACCCTAAGCGTTTCGCTGCTGTGATTATGCGTATTAGAGAGCCAAAGACCACCGCTTTGATCTTTGCCTCTGGTAAGATGGTGGTCACTGGTGCCAAATCCGAAGATGACTCCAAACTAGCTTCAAGAAAGTACGCAAGAATCATCCAAAAGTTGGGGTTCAATGCCAAATTCACCGATTTCAAGATCCAGAACATTGTTGGGTCCTGTGACGTTAAATTTCCTATTAGATTAGAAGGTTTAGCATTCAGTCATGGTCCTTTCTCCTCCTACGAACCCGAATTGTTTCCAGGTCTAATCTATAGAATGGTGAAGCCAAAGATTGTACTTTTGATCTTTGTCAGTGGGAAGATTGTGTTGACTGGTGCTAAACAAAGAGAAGAGATTTACCAAGCTTTTGAGGCCATTTATCCCGTCTTGAATGAATTTAGAAAATTGTAATGAAAGTACTTAATGATATGAGAAGAAGAAAAGAGAGGGTGTGTGTGTGAGAAAAACAAAAAGAAGGTTTGCTTTTTTATTAGTTTTGGTTTGCTTTTTTAATTATATTTTTGTCGCTGTTCTTTTTTGATGTTTATTGGGAGTTATTTAAATGTGTATAATATAGTTTGGGTTCGTATTTTAATATGAGAGATGATACTACTAGAAATACAGGGAATTTGTTTCAAAGATTATTTATATATTTGTTTAGAGGACTGAGTGTGCTTGTCAACTTTCAATCCATATATACTACAGCTTTCAAACCATGGACAATGTACGTAGTAGCTACTTATATATATATTAATGTACAGAACCTGTCATTTAGAATTCAATACATAATTAAACTTCAAACCCTTTGATACATCAAAATATAGGCAGTCTTGACACTTTCATCATCACCTTCCAGGACTTCATGAAGTTTCAACCCAGTGATGCTAGTATCATCAATGCTTAGCCATTCATCTTTATGCAACACATCGGCCGTATAATGACCGCCATCGGGGTTCTTACCAATGTGATACACAACACCAACCAGTTTATAATTCAACTTCTCTGGAGTTTCAAATTTTCTTAATGATGGTGATATTAAATCCAATGGGATCTTTAAATCATGTGAATATTCAATCTTCTTTAGAATCTTTTCAACTTTACCCTGTTTGAAACTCATGAATGAAAATCTCTTCAAATGGATAACCAAGATTTGTGGTAGTTTATCAATAAATGTTTGCTTCTTAGCTAAAACATCAAAATTGTTAGATTTGTATGGGATTTCTTCAACTTCTGAAATCTTTTTGAATGCATCCTCAAGGGTTTTGATATCATTGCTTGAAATATCCAATTGAATTTGTTGATATGGATCTAAAGTGATGCTTTGACTAGCCTTTGTCTCTGAAGTTCCCGGGATATTCAAGATTGAACGGAATGACCCACCAAATAGTTGTGTAATTGGTGAAGGTTTGATCTCCACGGTTCTCTTTGCAGACTTCTTGATCTTACTCAAATGATTATAAGACCCAACTTCTTGCCAGCCATCTTCACTGTTGATGTTCTCTGTAGTTTCAATTTCATGGTCATTATCATTAAAGCTGTTGTTCAGTTTATCATTATATTTCTTCAAGTTTTGCTTGATCAAAGTTCTCAAGTCATCATCAATGATTGAATTCAACAAATTCTTTAATTCCAATTCGTTCAATCTTGATACACTACTAATGAATTCCTCATTTAAACCATCCAACAAATAACCAAAGAATTCTTCCGCATCTTCTTGTTGACCCCATTTCAAATGTTGAAATCTTGGATGTGTACTGATACTCTTGTAGAAATCTGTCGGCATCACAGAATCACCATATTTTCTGGTATCGTCAGCCTTAGCACTGAACTCTTTGAATAATGTGGCAATTGAATCAAACAATGGTGTCTTGGAATTATCAATGGATGCAATTGTTTTGTTTGAAACAATGTTTATCATTTGATAAAAAGGTTCACAGAATAACAAAATTTGTAAAATGGAAGACATGAAACAGATGTTACCAGTGTTAATGATACCTCTTGGAGTTAATTTTGGTAATTTGGTCTTGTAATGATGGTTTTGGAAGGCCTTGTCATACATTAGTCTGATTAAAACGGTACCTAGCGGTTCCAGAACATTAGATATCGTTGGGACGAGTTTAACTTCGTCTTTCTTGCTTGATGCACTAGATTTTTGTGTTGATGTAGATGCAGGCGATGAATTGACTGATTTGGATGCGAACTTTTGAGCACCTTGTTGAGCAATGACACTCCAGCCTGAGAATTTTGGAGTTGTAGTGACAGGTGGTGCGGAAACAGGTTCTGGTGTAGAGACATTCAATTTTATTTCTTCTTCCTTATCTTCTTCTTTGGCTCCAACATGTTGTTTATTCAGTTCTGACTCTTCTTCAATTGTTATTGTAACCTCCTCTTCCCCAGGAGCTTTAAACTTCATCTTCTGTGTCAACAAATTCTCCATTGTCGTGTTAAAGACCAATGGTAAAGATCTGTCCACTTCAGCAGCTTTGAAAACTAATGAGTCACCAGCGACACCATTAGTGTATTCTTGAGTTTCTCTAGCATTGGTGACTATCGTCACTGTGTTAGTTGTAGGTTCGATGAGCAGCGGTGTCTTCAAATCATCAGCAGACAAGTCATTACTAATAAATCTCATTCGATCATCATCTTTCTCCTTCTCCTCTTGGTTAGTCTCCTCTTGATTGTGCACCTCTTGCTCGTTCTCCTTTTCATCAAGTCTAATCTCTTGTTTTTTTTCCTTCACAGGTTCCACAGGTGGTGTCGCTTGTGTCGGTATCACTTTCTTCAAGTATGATGCATGGTCTTTTGTAGGTGTGAAGGAAACTGCAGTGTTGACAGAGAACTTTTTCTTTTGTGATGTTGGTCTAGTACTGGTAGGGGTATCGCCATTGTTCTGTATGGCGTAATTTGGATAGTGTGGTTGAGGTTGAGGCTGGCCCTGTTGGAAATGTAGATGCTGTTGTGGGTACTGGTATGGATGCTGCGGTGGATAAATTCCCTGTGGAGGGGTCTGTGGAGATGCCATTGGTGGCATGAACTGAGGCACCATAGGATACATGCCATAAGGGTAGGGTTGCGGAAGGAAGAAAGGCTGCTGGCTGTATTGAGGTATATGCTGTGGATGAAGCTGTTGTTGTTGTTGCTGTTGTTGTTGTTGCTGTTGTTGTTGAGATTGCGGTGGGAACTGTTGTGGCGACTGGAGCGGTTGTTGTTGCTGTGATTGTGGGAAAGGATATGGAAAGCCGTTCTGGCCATGATGCATTGCTGTCGTTACGGGTGTAGGTTCAGAAGCGTTCATGATTGCATTGGATATAACGGTAAAGGTGGTGGGGTGGTGAGATGGGGTAGTATTAGTTTTGTTATGTCAAGATTTGATCTGGTGATGGGTATTGATATATGCAGTACTTTTATGAACAAAGAAAAGGAACTGATGAAATGAAACGGGGGGAAAAGTGGGTGAAAGTAGGTGAAAGTGGGTGATATGAAACAGAAATGGCTGTGAGGAAATGATTGGATTGTTGGTTTTATAGTGAAAATTCAGAGATTTCAATGGTTTCAAACAGAAAAAAGGATCTTTGTCAATTTTGAGACTTTTTCACAAATTTTCGTCAAAGAAAAAAAATTGATCAACTATGGAGGAAATGGCCTAATATGGGAATATTCCCGAATAGGAAGGTTTGGTAATGAATCATCAAGTTGGTTCTGATAAAATGACTAAATCTGTTACTGTTTGAAGGGAGGCGTTAATGAGGGAGAGAAGGAAGAGCCAATCCCGCCCACCACGATCAGTACAGTTTAGCATGTAACTCTAACCATTTCTCCTCGTCAACCTCCTCTTTCTGCACCAGACCGTGTCTCTCAGCAATACATAATGCCAACAGGTGTTCACAAACTGGCACCTCATCAAATTGCAATGATGTATTGAATCTTTGGCCATATCCAGACGTGTTTTCAAACTTCTCACAGACAATGTAATCGCTGTTCTCGATGCAAGGACACCACCAGTCCTGGAGATCGATATATCGGTCTTTTATCAGGAACAAAGACGCGTCGTTTAATGTGTAGTGCTTGAGCGTGTTCGTGTCAATCAGGGCAATCGCCTGGAGTAACAGATCGGGGAAGATGAAGTTCAAAGCGATGCTTTCGTTCTGCTGCACTTCACCATTTATAAACAGTGCGTTAATGAGTTTATTTATTGCCTCGTAGCGTGTGTTCATCGCATTTGTGTTAAGCACAAGGGAGATGAGCTGTATATATTAATTTCTTCAACAAATTCATATCAAACATATCCACATGCATCAGTCATTAACAAATCACCAGGGAAAAAGGAAAAAGACTACATAGTTCAGAATCTAACGCCAAATTCTAGTATACATTTGATTACCTGTTGCCTATGATTTGTGATGTGATTGATCCAAGTTGAGAGAAGAAAGCTTTAGTTTATACCATTCTTCTTCTTCCATTTCAAGATTCTTCTTCTTAAATCACCTTCACTCTGTTGATAGATGTTCAGTTTCTTATCCCATTTCATTCTTGCATAGTCGTCACCGTACTTGTTATACAGACTTTCTAACCATTCGACTTCTCTTTCACTTTGAGTACGTTCCTTTGGTGCTATAGGTCTTGCAGCGTATGCTTCTAATTGTTTTACAACCTCGGTCTTGGCCTCTTCAACCTCGACTGGAGTATCCAGTAGTTCCAGATCTTCCGAAAGTGGCTTTTTCTTACCATAGATAACTCTCAACACTTCACCATTTTCATCCCTGATGATTCTTGCTTCACCTTCTGGAATGTCATCCTCAGTCAAATCATCATCATCAATCTCCTCCACAGGTGTTAGACCTTTTTCCCATTGATGCTTAAAGACAGGTTTCTCCAATGAAGCTTCAATACCACCCGCAGGTCTCTGTAATTTCCCAACAAGACCTAATCTCTTGTAATTTTGCTTCAAGGTTAAGTTATAATCCCAGTTCTTTTCAATGATGGGATTGGAAGCTATGTTGATGTTTCTGGCCTTGTCTTTCGTGCGACGGGTGACCTTCTTGACGTTGTTCTTGGCTTTTCTTCTCTGTCTAACGGAACCCATGACGAACTCGAGTGATTTGAGTTGGTTGTGTTGATGTTGATGTGGTTATTGTGTTATTGTGTCTGTTTTGAGATCTAAAATTTTCATTGTCTGTGGGATGTGGATTATGTAAGCAATGAGTTCAGGGTAACCCTGTTGACTACTGAGGAATCCCCAATTGGGCGAAGAGATGTAATAGGGAAGCATGAAGCATGAGATCAAACAGTGTGTACTCTGCTAAACGCTGTGCACTCTGATATTCTCACTGCCCTCTCAAACGTCCGTTTCCACACATTTCTCCCTTAGAACCACTTTCAACTGATCAAGTTCCATTTCTTCTTCCTTATAAAAGTGGAAAATTCACCGAAAACAATATAAAGGAATAAAGGATTCTCCCCTTAACAGACCGAAACAAAACAGCAGATACCTCAATTGACTCAAATGTCCGACATTCAAGAGGAGCAAATGGAACAGATCCGCCAACAGGTGGCCCAGGACCAGGCAGAGTCCTTCAACCCGGAAGTGGCCCCAGTGGAACCAGGCCAGGAAGAACAGATTCCTCGCATCAAGACAAGAAAGACCCCAGAAGAATTGGAACAACAGAGAGAAATCGATTCCAGATCCATATTCATCGGTAATGTCGACTATAACTCCACCACGGACGAGATCGAGGAGTACTTCAAAGTGGCAGGCACCATCAACAGAGTCACCATCTTGTTCAACCATTACACGGGGCGTCCAAAGGGCCATGCCTATGTTGAGTATGAGGTTGCCTCCAGTGTGCAAAAGGCTGTTGAAGAGTTGAACGACACCGAGTTCAAGGGGAGACAGATCAGCGTTCTTGTCAAGAGAACCAATTTGCCAGGATTGGGGAAAAGAGGCGGCTTTAGAGGCCGTGGCCGTGGTCGTGGACATGGCCCTGGTGGGAGCTTTAGAGGAAGAGGCCGTGGTAGAGGTGGCTACAATGCTGCCTCGGGCCCAGGAAGGGAAGACGGCACCGATGAAGTTGAGAACACGGTCCTTGCTGAGTGATCTGTGCTCCATTATCATCCTCTGGCCTGTGAGCTGTGCGGTTATGGCTTTTAATGAAGTTGATAAATGATTTCAGTTTTGCTATGATTATGACCTAAAGAGGTGTAGTTGATGTGATTTTTCGATGAATTGTGACTTTAATTACCTGCTCTTTCTTCTTGTAAGTGTCCCCGACTAATTAACCCTTTAATAGAGGTATCCAGCCCTTAATATCAATGGTTGGTGCCCTTATATAGCTTATAAGTGATGATTGTACAAAACATCCGGACACCATCAATTATTCACTATATAAAGAAAATTTCTCCATTGAAAGTCCAACTTCTCACTTTAAATCTTGTTTTAAACAATACAAATCACAGTCCAAACCAAATTCCAGATTCGGCGTGGGATGGGTGCCTCTTTTTCAAAGGGTGGATCCACTGATATTTCCAGAAACCTCTTCTTTTGTCTCTCGTTTTGAGAGACGTTTTAGAGCGAGTCTACTGGTTTGGACTGTTGAAAGAGTAAAAGAAGGTGCATCATAGTACTTTGGATTAATCTGCATACAATCCAGAGTCTCCAAGAACACGGACATATTTAGAATATCAGTTATCATTATTTACTAATCATCAGTTCGTAGGAAGGTTATGATTCAAGCTTGTCCTGGATCATGGCGATGATTTCTCTTTGAAACTCCAAATCACCGTCAGGAATGCCCAGTTCTTTGAAGGAAGTTCTGCATTTCTGGACAAAGCTTTCCAATTGTGAGTGGAATGCCGTTAAGAATGTGTTCATCAGCTTGTCGTTGCCCAAAGTTTGGTATTTCTTATGAACAGATTCGGAGTTCTTGATCATCTCTTGCTGCTCTTTCAGGAGCCTTTGCAGCTCTTTCAACTTGGTCTCGTCATTCAGCACAACGTTCCTCACGTAGTTCAACTTCTCTGAATAATCATCACCTGAAACATCGTCTTCAGTGGCCTGTGTCTTGATGGCTTTGACAAATTGTTCAAGTTCACTTTGCGCAGCGTCGATTTGTGATTTGAGATCCAGAAATTTGGAGTTCAAGTACGGATTTTGCTGCAGAATCTCCTGCAGCTGCTCGTCCTGGGCGTAGTTCATTAGTTAGGAGGTGAAACCGTGAGTAAACAGTGTGTTCCAGTGTAGTTTCTCTATATCTGATCATCTTCTTCATAGTTAAAACTATAGAAAACTATAGAAAACTCGAAAAAACCGAAAATAAACAATTCGAATCCAACGTTCGATAAACGAATCACCACCAGCTTTCTCCACCAAAATGGCCTCTGCAATCCACTTCTGCGACGCAAAGGGGAAGTCCCTTCTCTCCAGAGACTACAAGGGCGATGTGCCAACTTCAGCGATCGATAAATTCCCCTTCTTACTGGTTGAAATGGAGGAAGACCCACTAAGTTTCAACCCGGTAACCACGTACAACAACGTCACCTATTTACACATCCAACACAACAACTTATACCTCGTGGCCCTGGCACCAAGCTCCACGCGCACCAACATCCAGCAGATCTTCCTATTCTTGCACAAGATCGTCGCTGTGTTGACTGATTATTTCAAAGAGTTGGAAGAAGAGTCCATCAGAGATAACTTTGTCATCATCTATGAATTGCTCGATGAGATGATGGATTATGGTCTCCCACAGATCACAGAGACAAAGATGTTGAAAGAGTACATCACACAGCGTTCCTACCAATTGGAGAGAAGACAGAAATCTGCACAACAGTTGGGTCCACCTTCTGCCATCACGAATGCCGTGTCTTGGAGATCTGAAGGTATAGTATACAAGAAGAACGAGGCCTTCCTTGACGTTGTGGAGAGCATCAATATGCTGATCAATCCAAAGGGTAAAGTGCTTAGATCTGAGATCTTGGGTAAGATCAAAGTCAAATCCCATTTATCTGGGATGCCTGATTTAAGATTAGGTCTAAATGATAAATCAGCTAATTCTAAAGGCGTGGAAATGGAAGATGTCAAGTTCCATCAATGTGTTCGTTTATCCAAGTTTGAAAATGAAAAGATTATAACTTTTATCCCGCCAGATGGTGAATTCGAATTGATGAGTTATAGATTATCCACTCAACTGAAACCTTTAATATGGGTAGAATGTTCCATAAAGAGACATTCAAACTCTCGTGTGGAGATCCATGCTAAAGTTAAAGCTCAGATTAAGAAGAAATCCACGGCTAGTAACGTTGAAATATTGATTCCAATTCCAGAAGATGCTGATTCGCCAAAATTTAAATATAGTCATGGTTCAATGAAATGGATCCCTGAGAAATCCGTCATTGTGTGGAAGATCAAGCAATTTCAAGGCGGGAAAGAACACCAGGCATTTGCAGAACTAGGTTTGCCTTCAGTGATGCTCGAGGAGTCCACTTTCCATATCAAACGACCAATTCAAGTGAATTTCCAAATCCCTTACTTCACAACCAGTGGGATCCAAGTGCGCTATTTGAAGATTAACGAGCCTAAACTACAATACCAGTCTTACCCATGGGTTCGCTACATCACACAGAGTGGTGATGATTACACAATTAGACTGAATTAATATAGGTGTTTTTGGAACTTTACTAATAATTTCTTTAGCAAAACTGATTAAATGGTTTCTTAAATAAATAAATTATTCGTCTATTTTAGATAACTGGTTCCCTCTTCTCTTCCCCTCCTAATCAGCTTCAGCAAAAGCCCTATATGAAGTGAATTGCTTATCATCAGTGACCAATGACACTTCGACGCCTGGAGCAATGAAATAATTGTAACCCTCTTCAGCAGGGATGCCCTTATCACCATATTTTAAAATACCAGAACCTTTAGTGATAATCAATATACTTGGACCTTCAAAGGCTTTAAAATCTCTCTTCCCAATTGATTTTTCAAAAGTGGTTTGTAGCACGGCAAATTCAGCGATTGGTGGATTGAACAATAATGATTCACCATCACCTGAAGCTCTATCAAATGATTCAGGTTGCATTTTTTGCTTTTCAACGTCATCATACGAATATGTCAACATTTCAACCAAATTTTTAACATCTTTGAACTTTGGAGTGAAACCAGCACGAACAACGTTATCACTAGCAGCCATACATTCAATGATGTCACCAGTGATATAAGCATGAGGGTCCTTTGCCTGTAAGAACATGGCTTCACCAGCATTTAATTTGCAATGGTTTAATAGTAAACAACCACAAAATAAACCAATGTCATATGGGAATTGTTTGTTCAAACGTTGGATCAATTCAGGTAAGTCTTTATTAGTGAAGATCTCCGGTTGAGATTGAGTTTTAATTAATAATGATTCTGACTGAGTCTTGATTGCTTCATCAGAAGAGTTCATAACTTTACCAAACACAGCTTGTAATAACTTTCTGTTGCTCTTGTCACCTTCCGAGCCTAATTCAATGGTTGGTTTAATACCTTGAATGAAGGCATCAGAGATTTCATCACCAACAAGAGCTCTTAATTCAGGGATCTTGGTTAAATGATCAGCGATTTCTTCTAATGGCTTAAACCCACAAAACCCTTCAAAAGAAGTGACAGCAATAGCCATTTCCGGTTTATGGTTATCATCTGGATAATTTTTTGGATCAGACAAATGTAATTTAGCAGCAAGAGATTTATCTGGATGAGCTTGAATACTCAACACTTTTTCAATAGATAACACTTTAAACAAGAATGGTAATTCATTATCAGCGCCAAATTTCTTGATGACTTTATCACCAAGTAACTCCTGAGGATGAGCAGTGATCAAATCACGTAAGGATTCACCATTCAAATTACGAGATGGGATTGTTGGATGTGTACCCATCCATAATTCAGCGTATGGTTTTGTTTCATCAATGATGACTTTATCTGGGTTGGAATTTTTAGCAAATTGGGCCACGGCAGATGAGGAGCCGATCTTACCCCAATCGTAGTTTTGATAACCTGTGTGAAAGAGTGTTAGTAACGCGGTTTTGATTGTTTGTGGATGATATCATGAGTAGTTGAAGTAGTGGGGAAGTGGAAGGTTTGGGAAACAGCAGGGAAACAGCAAGCAAAGAATGAATGGCCTTGGATGAAGTGTATCGTCTATTCCCTTTGCACAAGCTGAAGCTGGATTCACCAAAGCAAAAACGTGTGTATATGTGCCTCTTATCATCAAAACATCACCAACGCTTCCCACCTTATAAATCTAACAACCAACGCGTTTACCACCAGAAAAAAACCACCAAATCATTCACATCGAGACCACACAGCAGAGACACGTACCTGATTCTAATCTGAACACCTTTTCAACCATCTTTGAAGCGCAATTTTATAGGAATTTCCTATCAAAGAGTTTAAATCAGAACTGGAAACACAAGGTAAATTTCGTGTCGGCAAAAAAAACGCGTATCTAAAACATCCAAACACCACCACTAATGCAATTGTTATTGTTAGTGCTAATACTGGTAGTTAATGGTTAATACTAATAGTTGATACTAATAGTTAATAGAATAAACAGCAATGAACACAGACTCCTTCATAGAGACAGCTTCCGGTAACAGGATTTCCAAAAAGGCCAACATCGTCGCCTCAGAGACCATTTTGATCAGTGGGAACTCATCGATTAACGAGAATGTTACACTCATTGGTGATGCTTCTTTAAAGACAAGTTTGCAAATAGGCAAGTTTGTGTATATTGGACCCGGAACAGAGGTGAAACCAATGAAGAAGACTTGCAAGATCGGATCCTTCACAATCATTGACGAGAACTGTGTTATTCAATCCACAAACATTGGGAACCGTGTCATCATCGGTGCTAATTGTCAATTGGGGGTTCATTCCATCATAAACGACTGCTGTATCATCCAGCCAAACACAGCAATACCCAACAACCTAAGTATCCCTCCCTTTTCACTCGTCTCATCATCATCATCATCATCATCAAATCATAAATTAAGTATACAAACATTACCAGAGTCATATAAAAAGCAAATAGAAGTTGCGTCCAAAATATCCTATATTAATAACCAATTCATCCCTTCTGAAATCCCATAAGTTCCCTGAGTTGCACATGTTGGAATCACCAAATAATCCAGCTTGATCCCCTTGTGCTTGTATTGATACAGAGGCAGTTTCAACCTTTTCTCTAATAATCTTGATATACCTTCGATAGAGGCAATGTCACATTTGTTCACCAAGATTAACAGTTTTAAATGATTTGCAGGGGTGTTATTGTTGAATTCATCAAACTTGGTGATAAGATTGGTCAGAATTTCAGAACATTGCATCAAATATTTGAGTTGGATCAACTTGGTGGAGTCCATGATAAAGATGATAGCATTGGTATCAAACAAGAAGTTATGGTATGTGGAACGTGGTGTTGAATTCGACAAGGCAATGATATCTAAAGGCACATTTAAAGAATCTATTCTGTTTAATATAGTTGCTTTCCCACTGTGTGGGGTTCCTATGAGTAAACCTTGTTGTAGACATTTTGTTGAATTTTTCTTCCTTGAATTGTTCTCGTTGTTGTCATTGGAATTGAATCGACGCTTGAATAAGAAACTTCTTGAAGGTGCCTGCAACAATTGGATCATAACGTTGCCTTTGTGGTTGACCTTCAGTAGACAAGTATTAAAAGGGGAATGTTGGAGATATTTCAAATTCCAGGGAATCCTTTGGTATTTTATGCGAGATTCCTTAAAGTATTGGGATAAAGAGTTGTGATCAATCTTTTGGAATGTTCTCTTCTATCCTTGTGAAGACTTTTTGAAGAGTGTTTAAATGAGACAATGAAAGGAGAACATTGTTGATTCGAGACATATCACTTCCTTATATAACAATTCTACTTTGGACAAATGATTAGAAAACTTGTTAATATTCAGGCCTCCAATCAAAGTGTGCATTGTATCCATTCAAGTTTTATATTACTTGCATATTAAAGTTTGAACGGTTAGAAGTTTGGAAGTTTGTAGTGCTTCCATGAAACTTAAATATGCAAGTTTATGCAGAACCTATTTTTAGGCGAGCTTCGGTTAAAAGGGACAAATTTGAGATTTGGACAACTCTTAACATAGGTTAAAGAGACATTTCACATTACAACAACTTGGTGGTAAGTCAATACAAACTATTCCATAAGGAAGATAACACTTTTATCATTAAAAAGCATGAATAGAGCCAAGTTTGTAATTACGCAATCTCCAGGCATCAGCTTCAGCGTCAGCAGTGGCGGATCTCTTGAATGGTTGACCTCTTAAATATGTATGCCATTTCCAGGCTTCAGCTTCTCTTTTCTGTAAACCTTCAGAATGTTGCGAGTATTCTGATTCGATAACTGTGGTGTTAACGAAGTAAACAGCGTCATCTAAGATGATTGGAGCGACATCGTTACCTAATTCAACGGTTTCAATGATGGATTCTGGGGGAAATGGTAATTCAACAGCTTCGGTTGGGATTTCATTAGCGGCAGTTTCAGTGGCGGTAGCTTCAGTGGCTGTTTCTGTAATATCTGAAGATTCAGAAGTGGTGACGTTTAATGGAGCCGCAGCGACTTGAGCGGAGAATAGTGCTAAAGCAACAGTGACAATGGTAGTTTTGGATAATTGCATGTTATAGTATATAATAGATCGGATCGGTTAATGAAGAAGATGAAGATGACAGAATTTATATACAATTGATACTTCTAATGATGAAATGATCACTTTATATACAAATCAACTTGAGGTTCTCTATGGAATCGTGAAACAAAGATATTGTTTCAACTTTCCTTTATGTTGTTTCGAGTAAGCTCCATTGGAGTCCTAATTAGGAAATTTTTCAAGAAAAATCTCATCAAAGGATTAGATGATACTTGAAAACTCACTAATCTTTGGGTCTCAAGTCAGTTTAGCCATTCTGAATGTCAACTGTTGCGGTACGCAGATCCGCTGAAGACCATCAAAAGGTACTTCCGTCTTCAATCTTACTTCTTAACATAAGGTATAATTCAAGTGCAATATTTACATCAAGTCAAAGCCTACGGAAGTACCCACTCTCTCTTCCATGACGTGGTTGTCATTCCTTTTTGTGGGCTAAATTCTATCTGTTTCATGAATAGCTGTGTCAGCCTCCAGGGAAAGCTCTCATAACTTTCTTTACAAATTTCCTAATTTGTCGATAAATGGGACAATTTGATACATATTTATAAAGTACATTAATCAAAACAGAAACTTTACCTGTCATGCCTCGATATGAAACTTGAGATGTATTTAGACGTTGCTTATCCCTTCCAATTTGCTCATTAACTAAACTGGTCCTCATATTTTGTCATTACCCAAAATGTTATTCTTCAAACCTGTCACTATTAGTTCACTCCTGGCTCTAACTCTTTCCGCTACACAAGTCATTGCTGCTCCGATCACAAAATGGTGAGCCATCTGGTGAAATCCCCACTGAGTTCCCATTCTCCACAAATGCCATGATTTCAATCGTTGAACTGAAGGATGATACGATGATTCCAATTTTTTCCAAAGACACTGTCATATTTGTGAATTCAACAATGATTGAATCTAATGAACAATTCCAAAAAAGAGATGGCCAACCACTTCATGTTTCTTGTGTTGGTAAAAGCCCCTAATAAAAGCTTTGGTAGATGGAGTAATCATATGTTCTTGTGTGGAATCACAAATATATTGACAGTCTTAGATCGACAAATGAATCGAATAGACTCGTCATGTCATAAATCTAACATATGTGTCAGAACAGTGCAAAGTCAGCATGTTGAAACCCCCTGGATTCGGCGTGCTCTTGGCTGGAATTTTTCAGTTAACCTGTGCAGACATTATCTCTGTTTTTGAATCTCATTGTATTGCAGAATAGCACTTTCTTCATATTTGAGAACAGCTCAAAATAACGCAACTCATGAAGGGCGTATCACCATCAAAACAATCAAACAAAGCTCAAACTATTCTTGAATTCCTCTTGCGTCTCTTCAATGATATCAACTTTTAGCACTTCAGCGCCAAAGGTCCCATTAACGTGTTTCAATTTGAACAATGCAGATTTACAAAGACCATTATATTCCGTGCATGAACCCAACATTAATTCATGTTCATCCAGTGATTCAAAGACAAGACCATGCAAATGACAGAAATTCACCAGGAATTTCTCCATCTTGACCCTGGTGTTGTTATAATAAACGACTCTTTTATCACCAACTCTCATTTCATCATAATTTGAGTTCTTCACTTGCACTATCAATTCTCTTGGTTCTTTATCTATATCATATGGACGTTGATAATAAAACGTACAATTGTCCAGGGTGGTGAACTTGAAATCCAAGTATTCCAGATCGACAATGATCATTTCATGATGTGTGAAAGGATCATAAAGAATTTGATATTCGATCAAGAATTTTTGAATGATCCCATTGAAACGATAGTATTTTGCCTCTTTTATAAGGGATCTTCGATGTTCTTTGGACTTGATATCAATCTCAACACCTTGCAACAGCAATATCAGTTCTTTTAGTAACTTTGAGGATCGTTGTAATTGAGGTGCAGCCTGTGGTGGAGGTCTAATCCAATTCTTATGCATGATGGTTTGAGAAATATCTGAATAAAGAGCATTATTAGCAATTGAGAAGAAGTTGGGGAAATCACCCTTGGAATTCAACAGCTTCTTACTAATCTTCAGTGATTCACCTTCGATTAACGTGTAGTAGTAATTATGGGTCTCTGTTAAGTTTTTCAATAGTTTGGGCAAGTTATAATACAGGGCATCGTTGAACAACCTTGTAAAGATATCAGCGTTGCTTAATTCCAAATGATAACCTTGTAAATGGAGTTGGATCAGCTTGAAGATCTCAGCGGAACGATCTATCTTTAGCAACTCATGTTCATTGGCACTATTCAAGAAGAAGTTTGTGAAGTAGGATGGAGAATCAGATGATAAAGAGGCACCTGAAATTTGGAACCTTTCGTTGCCGATTTGCAAGGAGTACATCTTGTGACGAGGCAGCACATCCTTGATGTTTGGGTCGAAGGTCTCAGCACTGTTTGCCATGATTATTAGTAGGTTAAAGAGAGCAATGTATGGGTATTAAGAAAAGAAGAGAGAAATTTCAGGTGTAAAGGACATATTACGTCAGCCATATAGCAGCAACAAAGTGGATATCATAGATAAAGGCCATAAATTGTATAAAGACGGTATAAAGAAAGTATAAAGAAGTTATCACAACTTGGCGAGCGCAGCGTCAGCACCGGAGACGGTGACCTCTTTGGCAGGCTCCTTCTCCGCGTAGGCAACAATACCATCGTCAATGATTATAGTGTAACGAGCAGTTAAAGTGCCCAGCTCGCCCGCATCGACAGTCCAGCCAATGGACTTGGAGAAGGTAGCATGTGGATCAGTGGCAAACTCGATTGGAGGTCTCTGCCCTAGTAACTTCCCCCAAGCAGCGGTGACAAAAGCAGAGTCCTGTGTAATGACAAACACCTTGTCCACGCCTTTAGCGATAAACTCGTGAGCTTTAGCGACGTAGCCAGGGATATGCGACAAGGTGCAAGTTGGCGTGAATGCACCTGGTGCAGAAGTGATGACAATCTTCTTCCCTTTCAGGTTCTCCTTTGTTAGCTTGAACTGGATAGGGATCTTGCACGAGAGCTTATCCTTCTGGTCCTCTTCGTCGTAGGGGACGTAATTGAAGTGGAATCCTTCTGGGAACGGTTTGCCGACTAGTTCTGACATTTTGCTTATTCAATTGATTTATTTATTTGTTTGGTTTTTAGTTAGTTGATGATAGTGGAATGTGGCAAATTGTCCGGTATTTATACACTCCACAGATTAATAATGTCCCATTCTAGCCCATCGCGAAATGATTAATACCTACCCAAATAGCCTAATATATATCATCATACGCCACTGAGGAAATGGACACTGTCACCGAGATTGTGTGCTCTTCCCCCGTCGGTTCCGTCATTGAGGTCCCCTCTGAACGTGGCCACTGCGACAGCTCCGTGGTGGAACTCCCCTTGGAATCAGCACAGTTGCTGAGCTTCAGGCTCGAGTCTGCCCAAAGAAACAGTGAGCCTGTGCCCACGCAGGAGACGTTCGATGTTGACATCATTGACAGTGGGAGTATTTGTCAGAGTAGTTGTGAAGTCTTCTCCACTGCGAGGGAGAAAGAGGTGGTCACTGTCCCCTTCAAAGGTTTGGTGGATGTCCATGACGGTATTGGGTACGAGGCAAAAGTTGTTCCTATGGACAAAGACATCCACGAGATCAGTGACAGTGAAGACGAGAACGACGTCAGTATCATCGAGATCACAAGAACAAGTTATATCCAGGTGAGATCTTCACAACAAGACAGTCTCATAGAGACACAACAACACGAATTTGATCCTTTTGAAGATGATTTACCAGAATTGCCAGATGTTGTACCAGAACCAGAACCCTCTATGGAATCAGACTCAGAATCACCATTAAGATATCACCAGCGTTCGTCATCGGAATTGCAAAGTTCAATTCCCCCCATTGACCTTCTTGAAGAAACAACAATACCCAGCAGTTCTCAACCTGATGGTCCCTTTACACAATTAAACCTGAATGAACTTCGACAAAAGATCATACAATATGGACTTAAACCAGCCAATTCAAAGCAAAAGATGATCCAGAGTCTCTCACAAGTCCATTCCCAATTATCAGAATCCACAAGAAACATCCTTTCTCAAAGTCAAAACATCAAAGAGAGTCAAAGCTTAATCATGACAGATATATATAAAAAGATGAACAAAGACTTGAGTGATGAGTTGCAATTGAAAATCGCAACGTTTCAACCGATTCATAAAAGTGATATTTCGTATTTGATCAATGATGATGTGATATTGAAGAATTGGTGTGATTGGAATAGTATTTCACTGATTGAGGATACAAACTAGCAAACAAATCATCTATTTCTTTGATGTTCTTCCTATATATTATACACTTGACAAGGCATTCGCATTCTTAGCTGCAAGTCTCAATATATTAACCCATTTAACAATGTTTAGATCTTCAACTGCCTCTGTGATACCTGGCAACGATTGGCCCGCATAACCAGTATATCTCCCACTTGCAAACACAATATGCTTAAACCATTCTCTACCGTTCAGCCCGCCTTCGTATAGGAAAGAATCCTTCTCAAAATGCTGTGAGATGGAATTATACTTGTTAACTTTTCTATCAAAGAAACCCCTCTTGATTGGATTACGTGATTTGGAAACTTTTCCATCCCATTCAGTTTGTAATTCAAATCGTTTAGCATCCAATCCAGCTGTATTACCCATCAATGTACCCAACTCTCCAATGGTGAGATCAACCAACCTTTTAAATTTTGCAAATTCCCTATGTTCAAAATATGAACAACCTGATATAACAACATCGTTATCATACCAATCTTCAGGGAATTTCCTCTTTAGTTTAATGAAATACTTGAACAATTCAGATGCATAATCCTGAGAATTGAAACTAGTCAATAATTTTGTTTCACTGAGGTTCAAAATCACCAATCCTAAATATTGAGCCATAGCATTATGATATTTGAACCCCGGATCACCAAACTTCTCCATCCAATGATAAGAATCATAGTTTGAATGATAATGATACACAGGGTCGCCTTCCCCAGTGGCAAATCCAACGTCAAACGATGATATCCCAAAATTTCAAAAAAGGCAGTATAATGAGACCCAGAACCTAAAATATCAGGTCTACCTTCCAATTCATACTGTTGTTTCAAAGTTTTACCCGTTACAGGATGAACAACTTGATCGCCGATGTTTAAGAGGAATCTTTCCAGGATTGGTGTCACTGATAGATGGAAATGTGAACCTGTACAGGAGGCATCCATGTTCAAATAGGCGACAACAGATTTTTGTAACTTTTGAGCATACTTCTCTGCATACGCAGTTGAACCAAGCAGCCCTAATTCTTCACCATCCCACGAAGCCAACAAGATCGAATAACGTGGCTTGTAACCAGTCTTGAACAACTCATTTAGAGCTCTAGCAATTTCCAAAAGTGTAGCACTTCCTGAGTTTGGAT